>PVKZ01006363.1:0-36333 GCA_004027375.1 Macroglossus sobrinus | reverse complement strand
GATAAGATACATACAAGGGCTTAGCAGAACGCTTGCCAGTGTTGAGAAACGGATGAATATAATAACGGTCATTGGCTTTAAGTTATCAGAATTTAGGTTCAAGAGACCTGGGCTTCTTCCCGGCCTCGATTTCTTAAAGATAGTTTGCAAATTCCTAGGAGGCCTCTCAAGCCACGCTCTAAGTTACATTGCGCTTCGGTCAAAAGAAATAATAAGCTCCGTCAATAGTATTTACCACGGGTGTTTTAAGGACAATATAAATCTCTAACCTGGTATCACTACTTTTTCCATCTTGAGTGGTGGACAGTGGAAATGATTAGGGTGTCCAGAATAAATCGTAACAAATCCCAGGCAGGGATTATGAGACAGTGTGTTCTCCTTCCGTCCAAGGAAAGCATATTAACCCAGCCCAGTTCGGTACTGCCCAAAGAATCCTGAACAGAAAACGATTGAGAGGTGAGACTGGTGTCCCACTTGTGTTGAGTGGAACCGTGCAGGGTGGGGTGATAAAGCACTTTGCTTTCTGTAGGTGGAGGATTCCTTGGTGCAGATCAGAACAGCAGAGACTTTTTGAAAGCAGAATGTTAAGGTAATGGGGGTTTCTTTCTTTTTTTTCATATTCTCTAAAATAATTCTGAAAAGAATCCCTCTTGTATTTTTAGTTTGGAAAAGACACTATTTCTGGTGTATTGTATATGCTACGTGTGCTTGAGATATCCCTTTCCCCTAAATTTTGGCACTACAAATGTACAGATAAGCTACAAAGGCATACTTTGCTTTATTTTGCTTCACTATATTGTACTCCACAGATTTTGCATCTTTTACAAATTGTAGACAAGACTTGCTTCATTGCAGTGATCTTGAGCCTAATCCACAGTATCCAAGTTATGCCTGTATATGTGCTTGGGTTATTTTGCAGTGTAGCATCATCATATGAATAAGCCAGAGGATCTGCTCTCTACCAGTTTTTTTAGTGAGGTTTAAATTGAGGAATGTCGTAAAGATAAGACACTGTGGTTCTAGGCCTACTGAAAGAAGACTTATTTTGGGAATGGATTAATGCTGAGAGAAGAGAGTATTTGTTAGGCAGTGTGTCTCATATAATTGTGAAGAAACATTTGTGGGGCACCCATAAATTCAGGATGCAAAGTGGAGGCACATATAGACTTACAAATGAGCCTATTGCAAAACATTAAATTGGATTTAGGAATACAGTCACAGGATGGAGTCTGACCTCACAACATGATATCTGCCCAAAATAGTTTGTATAATTGCATACAGGGGAACACATGCATAGTGTAAATTGTGGTAGGATTTTTTCTAGCTTACATGTGCTCAACTGATTGTTATTGGGGTTGAACTTTGAATGTGTTTTCTTCTAAGAGTTTATGGATTTGGGCCTTCATTTTGGTCTTTGATTCACTTTGTATTAATTTTGGGGAGGGGTAAAAAAAAGCATCTAAATTCTTTATCCCTCATGTGGTTATCCAGTTTTCCTAGCATCATTTATTGAAGAGACTGTCCTTTCCTCATTGTGTGTTCTGGGCACCGTGTGAGTTTGTCTGTCTTCTCTATTAAGTTTCAAGTTCTATGTGTGTGTTGTTAACCATACTGTTTTGATTACAATATCTTTTTCATACAGCTTGCAATCAGAATGTGTGTTGCCTCCAATCTTTCTCTTTTTAGGACTTCTTTTGTTTCTTCAGCGTCATCTGTGGTTTCAAATTACAAGATAGTTCTTATTTTTCTAATTCTGTGAAAAATGCCATTGTAATTTTGATTAGGACAGCATCTGCTGTGTAGATCACTTTGATCACATGGACTTTTTCACATAATTAATTATTTCAAATCAAGATATGGGTCATTGCTTTATTTATTTGTCCTGAATTTCTTCTTATCTTTTTTGATATGCTATGCTTCTTTTTTTCTTTTGTTTCAAGATAGTAGGCAAAAATCTGAAAAGAAAAAAATGAAAATGAAAAGGCATTAAAATTAGAAAGAAAGAAGTGAAATTACCTTTGTTTGTAGCTGTCGTGGTCTTATATAGAACATCCTAAAGACTCTACTGAAAAAAAAAAATTAAAACCAATAAATGAATTCTGTAGAGAGGAAAGATAAAAACAAATCAACATACAGAATCATATGTGTTTTTATACATTGATAAAGAAGTGATAGAAAAAGAAACAAGGAATACAATCTCATTTACAATAGCATCAAACACAACAGAATACTGAGGAATAAATTCAACCAAGGAAGTGAATGATCTACTCTCCAAAACTACATTACACAGCTACAGAAATGAAAGAAGCATGATACTGGCATAAACAACAGGAACATACACCAGTCACACATCATCAAGAATCAAGACATAAACTCACACATACAACATTTTACTAATATTTACAAGAGTGCCAAGAAGGTACAGCGGAGGAACGATAATCTCCTCACAAAATGCTGTTGGTAAAACAAAGTATCTACATGCAGAAAAATGAAACTGGACCTCTATTTTACACCACTCACAAAAATTACACTGCAATGGATTAAAGGCTTGAATGTGAGTCTTGAAACCGTAAAACTAGAAAAAACCCTAGGGGTTTTTTGAAATTGACCTTGGAAATGATTGATTGTTTAGATAAAACCCCAGAAGCACTGGTGACAGAAACTAAAGTAAACAAATCATACTACATCAAACTAAAGAGCTTCTTAGCAACAAAGAAAACAATCAATAAACTGAAAAAGGCAGCTTACAGAATGGGAGAAAGTATTTGCCATGGACATATCTAATAAAGAGTTAATTTCCAAAACATATAATGAACTCATACATCTCCATCACAATACAGCAAGTAATCCACTTAATAACGGACAAAGGACCAGAAGAGACATTTTCCCATAGAAGACATACGAATGACCACTACGTAAATGAAAAGATTCTCAACATCACTGATCATCAGGGAAATGTGAATCAAAACCACTATGAGATATCACCTCACACTTTTTAGGATGGCTTTTATCAAACACTAAAATAAACAGAAAGAACAAATGTTGACAAGGATGTGGATAAAAGAGCACCCTGTGCACTGTTGGGAGGTATGTAAACCAGTACAATTACTCAGGAAAACATATTGTAGTTTCTTCAGAAAATTTAAAAGAGAACTGCATCATGATCTGGCAATCTCATTCTTGAGGACATATCCAAAGGAAATAAAATCAGTGTCTCCCAGAGATGTCTGTACTTCTACATTCACGGCAGCACTATTCACAGTATCCAGGACATGAAAACAACCTAAGCATCCATGTACAGATAAATGGATAAGGAAGTGGTGATATAAATGTAGAATAGAATATTATCCAGCCATTGAAAACATAAGGAAGTCCTGACATTTGCGACAGCATGGATAAACCCAGAGAACATTATGTTGCCTGAAACAAGGCCAATACAGAAAGGCAAATACTGCATGGTATCACTGGAACATAGAATCTAAAAGGACAAACAACACAAATTTATAGAAACAGAGAGTGAAATGGTCATTGCCAGGGTCTGGTGCAGAGGGGGAAATGAGGAGATGGAGATAAAAGAGTTCAAGCGTTCACTTATAAGAATAATTTCTGAGGCTCTAATGTACAACATGGTGACTATTGTTAATAAAACAGTATTGTGTACTTGGATGCTATTCAGAGTAGATATTAGGTGTTCTCACCACATACCAAAAGAAGTTTAACTATGTGGGGTGATGGATATGCTAATGATCTTATCTTGGTATCATTCTAGGAAGTATATGTATATCATCAAATCTTCATGTTGTGTACTTTATATATGTACAACTGTATTTTTGAATTATTCCCCAATCCTGTGGGGGTAAAGAAGGTGATTCCATTTGCAATAGCATTTAAAAGGGTAAAGAACTATTTAAGAAAACATTAACCAAGGGAGCCAAAGATTTTCAAATGAAAATTTCAAAACATCGCTGAAAGAAATTAAAACAGAAAGAATCAGAAGGAAAAGCATAACAAGGATAGCTAATAACTGCTTGTTTTTGACCCTCACCTCACAATCCTGATTCCACTTCTTCTCTATTTGTGTCTTTTTTTTCACATTATTTTCCACCTTTTTGACTACAATGTATATTTTTGTTCCTGTGCTTGGTGTGTTTTCTTTTTCCTGTATTCATGTGCCATGCTGGAAACATGTAAATTCTGGGAGGGTAGAAATCTTTGTTTATTGTTCATTAATGTCTACTTTGATCCTGTAGTAGTGCATGGCTCAATGAAGTATTGGATATTTGTTGAACAAACAAATGTATTTTTCTCCAGGCACACTTGCCTCTGTTTTGTGCCTCTAATGTGAACTCACCAAACATGCTCTTATGGCCACTACATGTTTCCTGTAACAGTTGGCTCCCAAATATTCAGTATTTGATCATATTTTGGGGGCATTTTTGCTTCATTTTAGTTTTTCTGTTTTGTTCTGTTTTTCTGCTTTCATTCTTAAACATTTCTTTCTTAGATGCTAATTTTAGGTAATGAAGTAGACCAGATTTAATTGTTTTGATTTTGCAATACGATGTCATTTTACAGTAAGCGTAATAATGGTAGATATCTTCAGATTTCTTAACATTGGATCCCTAGCTTTGGGACTTTGTCTATTAGTAGCTACATAACCTTGGTCCATTATTAACACGTCCTAGATTTTCTTATCCATCTTAAAAACAACTATGTCAATTAATGTGAACTCTAAGGCTCTCAATGGGGCTTCATTCAGATTAGGTATATATAGGGCTTATCGGATCACTTGTTTGTGTTGGTAAAACGATGATTACAATAATTATCTTTTACTCTAAGTTACCAGAATTTAGGATTAAGAGTTCTGATGTTCTCTCTCAAAATTATTTCTTCATATTTATGCAATTTCAGTAAGAGGTACCCTTGATGTTTCTTCTCTTAGAAGAATGCAGGATAAATTCAGGATGAATAAAATGATCATCTTTCTTTTGTAAAAAAGTATATATTTTTTAAACTTTGCATTTTGATATAATCCTAGGTATACAATGTATAATTTATCCTATTTTCTTAAACTATAACATATTGCAAAATTGTAGTATAATATCAGAACTAAGATATTGACACTGATAATATCCACTGATTTAGGTTTTCCCAGTTTTACTTCAGTGTGTGTTTGTGTGTGTGTACTTATTTCTATGTTTTTTTAACATATATGTAGGTACTTGTATCCACCACAGTAAACACAATTCAAAACAATTCCATCACTACAGTGATTTCTGCAATGCTACCATTTTATAAACACAGATATCTCCTTCTTAAGTTGATTCCCCATACCCAGCTGCTGAGAACTACTAAATTATCTTCATTGTTAAATGCTATCATTTCCAAAATATTGTATATATGGAATTATATAGTACGTAAATTTTTGAATTTGTGTTTTTTTTTCCACTCATAATAATTTCCTGGAGATTCAACAGAGTTTTTTTTTATATGACAGTAGTTTATTAATTTTTATTGTTGTTTACTGTTTTATGAAATGGATATACCACTGTTTGTTTAACCATTCACCAATTTTTGAACATTTGGTTGGCTTTTTCCAATCATTGACTATTACAAATTAAAGCTGCTGTGAACAACCAAATACAAGTTTCTGTGAGAAATTAAGCTTTTAATTCTCTAGTCTAACTGTGCACATGTGAGATTTCTGGCTTGTATGTTAATTTAATGTTTAATTTTCAAAGAATTTGCCATAGCATTGTCCACAGTGGCTGAGATATTTTACATTCCACTAGCAATACATGAGTAATCCAGTTTCCTCACATTCTTGCCAGCATTTTGTGCTATTGCTAACTTTTTTGTGTTAGTTGTTCTAACATATGTATATTGATATATTATTGCGGTCTTAATTTTCATTTTATGATGTCTAATGATGTTGCAAATATTTTCATGTGAGTATTTGCATATTATAAGTCTTTTTGGTGAAATTTCTGCTCAAATCTTTTGCCTATTTTTTTTTACTTGAATTCTTTCATTGCTGATTCTTGAGTTTTGGTGATTATTTTTATTTTTTACCTACAAGTTTTTGTTAGATATGTGTCTTGCAAATTTTTTCTGGTCTGTAACTAGTATTTTCATTGAGTCTTTATAAAGAATTTTTTTTTATTTTGATAAGGTCCAATTTGTTGATTTATTTCTTTAATGGATTGTGCTTTCAATGTCAAGTCAAAGAACTCTACATTATCCAAGATTCAACCATTTTCTCCTAAGATATTTTCTAAAAGTGTTACATCTTTATATTTTATATTTAAGTATGTTACTCATATTGAGTTAATTTGTATGTATACATGTGAAGTTTGGTCATAGTTCTTTTTTTTTTGGCCTATGGATATCCAATTGCTTTAGCATCATTTTTGGAAAATATCCTTTCTGCATTAAGTAGCTTTTGCTTTTGCACCTTTCTCAAAAATCACTTTACCGTATTCATGTGGGTCTATTTTTAAGTTCTGTATTTTCTTCCATTGATATATTTGTCCATACCTCTGTCAGTGCTACATTATCTTGATTGCTGTAGCTATACAGTAAGATTAACATCATATGGAGTGATTCCTTCTATTTTATTATTTTTATCAAGCATGCTTAATTATTCTAGGGTTTGTATCTTTCCATATAAATTTTACAACAAGATTTTCTATGTCTTCAATAAGTTTGCTAGTTCTTTAATATAAATTATATTAAACTTGTAAATAATCTGTGGTGAATTGACATCTTTACTATGTTGAGTTTTTCGATCTGTGAACATAATATGTCTCTCCATTTATTTAGGTTTCCAATTTTTTCATCAGTATTTTGAAATGTAGAAGATACAGATTTTGTACAACTTTTGTTAGATTTATATATAACAGTTTGTTTTCTTTATAATATTTGTAGATGATATTGTACTTTTTATTGCATTTTTCAGTTTTATGGTAGTATATACAAATGTGATTGACTTTTGTATGTTGATCTTGTATCCAATCAACTTACTGAACTCATGTATTAGTTCTAGGAGTTTGTTATTGTAGATTCCTTGGAATATTTTAAGTAGACAAGCATGTCTTCTATAAATAAGGACAGTTTAATTTTGTTTTCAATTCATATACTTTTATTTAGAAAGTTTTTAGCCATTATTTCCTTAAATACTTTTTAATTCCTTGCTTTCTCTCACCTCTTTTTCTGGGAGTTTAGTGGTATAAATGTTAGCCTTTTTATTATGGTTTTCCAATTTCTTAAGACCTTAAATTTTTAAAAAATTTCAGTCTATTATCTCTGTATTGTTTCCATTGGGTAAATCCTATTGATCTGTCCTGAAATTCACTGATTCTATTTTCTGTCATCTGTACTCAATTATTGATCCAATCTAGCAAGTTTCTTTTAATTTTCTTCCTTTTTTTGAAAGACGATGTCAGAAGCATTGCAGCATACCCTTGATCTCTCTCCTTGAAATTACAACAAACTGAGCAACTACAATCCAACAGAAGAGACCCAGCCTCACAAATAAACACATCTGCGAGATCTACACATTAGAGCAACTAAAGTTGGGTGGATCAGGCAAGCAAGGGAGAGAAAAAAGAGGGGAGTGGAGGCCAGTGCTGCAGATGCAGCCAGGAGCTCCCTGCAGGATGAAGGGAGAGGGGTAAATTAGATGGCAGTTTGCACTCTCTGTAGGCCTGAGCCATACTGTCTGAGCACTCAGCATATTCCATACGGCAGAGCCCAAAGATCAGGGCAGAAACCAGGACAGAGAAGGAATACAGAGGAGTTACAGCTGTGTTTTAGCAACTGCCATTGCCAAGCAGAAAGCTGTCATGGAACCTGGTCGCCTGCCCCACCCTCCCAGAGTGCACCACTTCGTACCCTCCCAGAGCTAGCAGCAGACCCCAGGGGAAACTTCAGCAATGAGTATCAGGCTACTTAGCAGGGAAATGAGGCATACACTGTGGCTAGTTCTGGTGAAAGTCCCAGTGGTGGAGATATAGAGGCAAGGCAACTGATAGTTGGTGGCCAGCATTACTGGAAAGACAACAGCCAAAGATATAACCTCTCACAACCCACTCCACACCAACCCATGCAGGCTGATTCAAGAGAAACCAGCAGAATGCTGCATCTGGCTACTGAGGCAGTATTGGGACTTCAGAGGCTCTTCAGAGGATCTGATCCCCTTTGCCAATCATATCCTCTCATGGGGGTGGAGCCCTACAACCAAGGACCTGATCACAAAGGAAACACAGGAAATAAAAGGCATTTCGGAGGGGGCCACAAAGCAGAGATCCAGGAGGCCTGAGCAGTGCAGGAGGCCTGTGCACCACCTACTGGAAAACAAAAGAAAGACCTCTTCTTATCAACTTGCAAAAGATCACCCTAAATAATAATATTTTTAAAAAAGCAGAATATATTCCCATAAATGCCTAGGTGAAGAAATAATCCATCATATATCATGAACAACCAATGTGACAAAGCATCTCAGAAAGAAAATGAAAAGAATCTCCAGAAAATAAGCTTAAAGACATAGAAATATGTGATTTAAATGACAGAGAATTCAAGATGCAGTTTTGAAAAAACTCAATGAGAGGCAAGAAAATTCTGATCAGCAGTTCAATCAACTCAGAAACAAAATTAATGAACAACAGAAATACTTTACCAACGAGACTGAAACTCTGAAAAGGAACCAAGAAAAACTCAGTAGAAAAAAATGAAGAATGAAATAGCAAGCTTAAGAAATAGAACAGACCAGATGGAGGGAAGAATTAGTGGTATCAAAGACAGAAAACTGGAAATGATGCAGAAGGAAGAAGAGAGAGACTTGAGAGTTAAAAAAAAATTAAAGAACTCCAAAAGAACTATCTGACACCATCAAAAATAGTAATATAAGAATAATGGGTATACAAGAAGGAGAAGAGAGGGAGAAGGGAACAGAGAACCTAATCAAACAATCAACGAGAATTTCTCAAACATATGGAAAGAATTGGATCCTCGAATCCAAGAAACAAACAGAACACCTAATTATCTCAATCCAAAAAGGCCTTCTCCAAGGCACACCATATTAAAGTTGTCAAAATTAATGACAAATAAAGAATTCCAAAGGCAGCCAGGGAAAAGAAGATGGTAACCTATAAAAGAAAGCCTATTAGATTATCACTGGACTTTTAAGCAGAAACTTTATTAGCTAAAGAGTAGAAGCAAATATTCAAACTATGGGAAGAGAGAAATTACTGGCCAAGAATAATATATTCAGCAAAGTCCATGAAGGAGAAATAAAGATCTTCTCAGACATATAGAAGCTGAAGGAATTTTCCACCACAAGGTCTGCATTACAGGAAAAACTGAAAGAGATTTGACTTTGAGTCATGAGCACACAGTGTAATATACATATAATGTATTTTTGAATTGTACACTTGAAACCAATATAATTTTATTAACTCATGTCACACCAATAAATTTAACTTAAAAAGAAAATATAAAAATTATAAACACATTATATAAATATTAAATTTCATAGTATGAAAACATATGAAGTAAACACTGTCATAATTAAAAGGAGAGATAGATAAGTTTACAACAATATATGGAGATTTTAATACCCCACTTTCAATAATAGATAAAACAATTAGGTAGAAATCAACAATGAAGAAGAACACTTGAATAACACTAATTAGTGTTCAATCAATTAGACCTAATAGACATTTATAGTGCACACCATTCAATAACAAAATATACATTCTTCTCAAGTGAACATGGAACATTCTTCAGGAAAGACCACATGTTATATCATGAACAAAACCTCAAAAAATATAAAGGATTAGAAATAATTCAGAGTATGATTTTGACCACCAAGAAATGAAATTATAAATCAGTAACAGAAAAAAATTGGGAAGCTCATAAATATGTGGAAATTAAACAATACTCTTATTTAACAAATAAGTAAAAAGCAAATAAATAAAAAGAGAAATCAGATAATATTTTGAGATGAATTAAAATGAAGACACAGATCACCAGATAGGGGGACTGGACTAAGGCACAGGGGTGGCTGCCCTTCCAGCCCTCTTTCTGGTGCCAGGAAATACAGACTATCTCATGTGAATCCTATACAAGGCTCTGACCCACCCTGGTGGCCTGGAAAACATTGACCAGAGGAAACATGGCAGAGTGAGAGACGTCCTCAGATCTCTCCCCTTGAAACAACAATAAGCTGAACATTTCAAACTCAACAAAAATCACCCAAACTGCATACCAATATGTCTGAGCATGGGATCTGCGCATAAGAGCTACCACAGGTAAGAACCCTGGGTGTTGGGTGGTGGACTCAGAGAAAAATAGAAGCTGCCTCTTACAGCCGCCAGAGCCCTTTGCAAGAAGAGGGAGAGGGGTGAAGGTGTGGCAACTTCCCTGATCAGCCTGCCTGGAAGTGTCAGCACTTCTAGCAGCTGGCAGCAGGGCCCAGTCATCAGGGCAGAAAGCAGAGAACCGAGACGGGACAGCATAGAAAAAAATCAATTTTTACTGGCCCTGGTTCCAAAACCAGGCTGAAATCAACAATGAGGCTGAGCTGAAACCCCTACCCCTAACCAGAAGACCCCTCCCCCCATACCCTCAGAGACCAATTACCGCAGATCCCCATGGGAATCTCAGCAAAAGCTGCCAAGACTGAAACTACCACTCACAACCTCTGGAGCTCCCTGCAGGAGGACAGGGAGAAGAGAAGGTGCAGCGAATTTTCTAATCAGCCTGCCTGGAACTGCCAGAACTTCTAGCAGTCGGCAGCAAGGCCAGTATCATGACAGAAAACAGAGAAGCGGGAAGGGAAAGCAGAGAAACAACAGTTGATGTTTACTGGCCCTGGCGGCAAAACTGAGCCTGAGCCACAGCCTCCAACTCCCAACCCAGAGGGTCCCTCCCTCCATACTCTCAGAGACTTATCATCACAGAGCCACTTGGGAATCTGAGCAAACGCTACCAAAACTGTTGCTAACACTGACATGGACTGAAAATGAGAGTAGCAAGTGTTATTAAATATCTACAAGAAAATTAAAAAGGCACTTAGGCTTTATATAAAGCAGGGATCCAGTGGCTTAGACGCCACCTACTGGAAACCAAAAGAAAAGTGCCTTCTTTACTGCAGGCTAAAGAGACACCTTTATATAATACATCTTTCTGGAAAAACAGCAGAATACACTTCCATTAATGCCCAGATGAAGAAATAGTCCATCAAATATCATGAATGACCAAGGTGACAAGGCATCTCAGAAAGAAAGAGAAAAATCTCCAGAAAATAAGCTTACAGACATAGAAATATGCAAATTAAATGACAGAGAATTCAGGATAATACTTCTGAAAAAACTCAATGAGATCCCAAATAACTCAAATCAACAATTTCAGGAATTGAAAAAAAAACAGCTATATGAGCAGAGCATGGAGATTAAAACCCTCAAAAGAACTTCTAGAGATGAAGAACACACTGCAAGAGTTGAAAAAGCAACTAGCAAGCTTAGGAAATAGAGTCAACCAAATGGAGGAAGGCATCAGTGATATCAAAGACAGAAATCAAGAAATAAGTATGAGGGAAGAAAAGAGAAACCAAAAAATGAAAAATAATCAAAGAGAAATACAGGAACTAGTTGATACCATCAGGAGAGGAAACATAAGAACAATGGGCATTCTCAAAGGTGAGGTAAAGGGACAGATACTAGAAAGCATTTTCAGGCAAATAGTGGACAAGAATTTCCCAAATCTAAGGAATGAGCTGGTGCTTAGAATTCAAGAAGTCAACAGAACACCCAATTATCTTAACCTTATAAGGCCTTCACCAAGACACATTGTACTACAGATATCAATGAATCAATGACCAAAAAAAAAAATTCTCAGGGAAGCCAGGAAAAAAAAGACATCAACATACGAAGGAAAATCTATTAGATTATTCTTGGACTTCTCAGCACAAACCTTACAAGCCAGAAAGGAATGGAATCAAATATTTAAACTATTAAGTGAAAGGAACTACCTCCTAAAATAATGTATCCAGCTAATCTCTTCTTTAGATATGAAGGAGAAATTAAGACCTTTCCAGACATACAGAAATTGAGGATTTTCTCCACTACGAGGCCTGCACTACAGAAAATAGTGAAAGGTGTCAGCTCATCTAAAATAAAATAACAATAAAAATAACAAAAATATTTAATTGGTAGTAAAGTGACTATCAGCCAAATAGAAGCAGAGAAGTGTAACCCTTACTAAAAACAGAGCATTATAAACTTAAATAAGAGAATTGCTATAGCAAGATAGTAATGAATGTTCAGCATACATAGGGACAAATTGAGATAGCAATGACTTAAAGGGGGAGAATTCAAAGATCCAAATTCGCAAAAGGGAATGGAAATAAGGAATGCACAGAAGAAAAAGGATGACTGTATAAATATAACTATCTTTTTCGAGAACCAAAGTATATAACATAAAACATGAAGGACCAGAGGTAAAATCCAAAAAAGCCAACCAAAATAAAGGAAACAGAAAGACAAAAACAAGGAAGCAATGGGAACATAGAGCTACCAGAAAGCAAAAGATAAAATGGCTATAAGACCTCATACTTCAAAAATCACCCTAAATGTAAATGGACTGAACTCACCAATAAAAAAGCACTGAGCTGCAGAATAGATTTAAAAACAAAATTCAACCATATGCTGCCTCCAGAAGACACATCTCAGCTCCAAAAACATATATAGACTCAAAGTGAAAGGGTGGAAAATGATATTTCAAGCAAATGGCATTCGGAGAAAAGTGAGAGTAATGATACTAATATTGGACATAATAGACTTCAAAGTAAAAAAGGTAAAGAAGGTATAATTTTACAATGACAAAGAGAATCATGCACTAAGAAGACATAACACTTCTTAATATCTATGCTCCCAATCAGTGAGACCAGAAATATGTAAAGCAATTACTAAGAGAACTAAAAGCACACAGACCCAAACACTATCATAGTAGAGGACCTAAATAATCCACTGTCGGATATGGACAGTTCATCCAAACAGAAAATCAATAAGGAAATAACAACCTTAAATAACACATTAGACAAACCGGATATAATTGACATTTAGAGCCTTCCATCCCAAAACAGCCATTTATACATTCTTCTCTAGTGGATATTAAACATTCTCAAGAATTGACCACATACCGGGACACAGAAATAGCCTCAACAAATATAAGAGGGCTAAAAGCATATCAACCATATTCTCTGATCATAGTGCTTTGAAACTAGAGAACGGCTGCAAAAAGAAATCAGGAAGAACCACAAATACATGGAGATTAAATAACATGCTACTAAAGAATAACTGGATCAAGGAAGAAATAAAAAGAGAGATTAAGAGATACATAGAAATGAATGATATTGATAGTACAATATATCAAAACATTTGAGACATGGCAAAAGACATCATAAGAAGAAAGTTCATATCATTACAGGCCTATCTCCAAAAACAAGAACAAACCCAAATAAACAACCTAATGCTTCATCTTAAAAAAACCTAGAAAGGGAAGAACAAATGAGGCCTAAAGTCAACAGAAGGAAAGAAATCATCAAAACTAGAGCAGAAATAAATGAAATTGAAAACAAAACAAAAAAAAACACTAGAAAAAATAACTTCAACAAGCAGCTGGTTCTTTGAGAAGGTTAATAAAATTGACAAACCTTTGCTAGACTCACTAAAGAAAAAAGAGAAAGAACACAAATATACAAAATCAGGGATGAAAGAGAAGAAATTATGACTGATATCACAGAAATACAAAGGATCATGCAAGAATACTATGAAAAAGTATGTAATACCAAATTTAATAATTAAGAAGAAATGGACCAGTACTTAGAAAAATACAACCTTCCTAGATTGAATCAAGAAGATCTGAAAAATCTAAGTAGACCAACTAGCAGTACGGAAATTGAAACAATCATCAAAAACCTACCAAAAAGTAAAAGTTCAGGACCATATGGCTTCACCAGTGAATTCTATCAAATATTCAAAGATTTAATACCTATTCTCCTCAAATTCTTCAAAAAATCAAAGAGGAGGCAATACTTCCCAACATGTTTTATGAGGTCAATATCACTTTAGTACCAAAACCTGGTAGAGATAACACAAAAAAAAGAAAACTACAGACCAATATCTATTTTGAACACAGATGCAGAAATCCTAAATAAGATACTAGCAAACCAAATACAGCAACATATTAAAAAGATTATACACCACAATAAAGTGGGCTTAATCCTAGGGCCACGGAGATGGTTCAACATATGCAAATCAATTAATATCATACACTACATAAACAAATTACAAAACAAAAATCATATGATCATATCAATAAATGCAGAAAAAGCTTTCAACAATATACAACATCCACTTTTGATCAAAACATTTAACAAAATTGGCATAGAAGTGCCTTAACATAATAAAGGCCATATATGACAAACCTTCAGCTAACATTATACTTAAAGGTGAAAAACTAACAACCTTCTCTCTAAGATCAGGAACAATGCCAGGCTGTCCACTATCACCACTGTTATTCAATATAACGTTGGAAGTACACCAGGCAAGAGAAAGGTATAAAAGGCATAGGAAATGAAAAAGTCAAACTGTCATTTTTAGTGGATAACATCATTCTCTACATAGAAGACACTAAGACTTCAAAAGTACACTGCTGGAAACAATAAGCAAATACAGTAAAAACTCTGGATATAAAATCAATGTTCAAAAGTCCATAGCGTTTCTATACTCTAATAATGAAGTAACAGAAAAAGAAGTGAAAAAAATAATTTATTTTGTAATTGCAACAAAAAAATAAAAATACCTAAAATAAATTTAGGACAACGTGAAAAATCTGTATAATGAAAACTACAAGTCTCTATTAAAAGAAATAGAAGAAGATACAAAGAAATGGAAAGATTCTGAGTTCTTGGATTGGAAGAATCAACAGAGTTAAAATGACCATATTACCTAAAGCATTATACAGATTTAAATGCAATTCCCATTAAAATCACATCGGCATTTTTTAAAGAGATAGAACAAAAAATCATCAGATTTATATGGAAGCACAAAAGACCCAGAATAGCCAAAGTCATCCTGAGAAAAAAAGAACGAGGCTGGATAAATCACTCTGCCCAACTTCAAAATATACTACAAAGTGACAGTAATAAAAACAGCATGGTATGTGCAGCAAAACAGACACATGGACCAGTGGAACAGAATCGAGAGTCCAGAAGAAAACCCATTTTTATATAGGCAAATAATTTTTTGACAAAAAAGCCAAAACCATACAGTAGAGAAAGGAAAGACTCTTCAATAAATGGTGCTGAGAAATTTGGAAGGACACCTGCAAAAGAATGAAACTAGACTATTGTTTATCACCACACATCAAAATTAACTCAAAATGGATTATGGACCTGAATATAAGACCAGAATGAATAAAATGCATAGAAAAAACATAGGAACTAAACTCAAGGACTTTGGACTTTAAAAAGATGTTATGAATTTGACCTCAAAGGTAAGGAAAGTAAAAACAAAAATAAATGAACAGGACTGCGTCAAACTAACAAACTTCTTCTCAGTAAAAGAAATCATCAACACAGTAAAGAGACAACCATCTAGTGGTTGATTGTCTCTGTCAAAAAAATGGACAGAGGACTTGAACAGACACTTCTCCCTAGAGGACATACATATGGCCAAAGAATATATAAAAAGATGCTCAACATCTCTAGCTATTAGGGAAATGCAAATCAAAACCACAATAAGATACCATCTCACACCTGTTGGAATAGTTATAATCAACAGAATAAGTAATAACAAATGTTGCAGAGGATGCAGGGAAAAAGGAATTCTCATGCACAGTTGGTGGGACTGCAAATTGGTACAGCCCCTATGGAAACCAGTATAGAGGTTCTTTAAAAAACTGAGAATTCATCTATCATATGATCCAGCAATTCTCACTACTGGGTATTTACCCCAAAGACTTGAAAACCCATATACAAAAAGATATTTGCATATAGATGTTCATAGCAGCATTATTCACAGTGGCCAGGACATGGCAGCAACTGAAGTGTCCTGTGATGGATGATTGGCTAAAGAAGCTGTGGAATATTACTCAGCCATAAGGAGAGATGAAATACTGCCTTTTGCAACAACATGGATGGACCTAGAGATAATCATACTAGGCTAAATAAGCCAGACCGAAAAAGTTAAAAATCACATGATATAACTTATATGTGGGATATAAACATAAAAGCAACAACTGAGCAGGACAAACAAACAGAGACTAATGGACATGGACCATAGGCTAGTGGTTTACCAGAGGGTAAGAGGTGGGGTAGGCAGGGAGAAGTAGACAGTGTAAAGGGGGTCAAATATAGGGGGAGTGGGTAGGGGAGACTGATGTGGGTAAAGGGGATCAAATATATAGTAGCTGAAGTAAACTAGAATTTGGGTGGTAAACACAATAGAATATATGGATGGAAAATTATAATGTACACCTAAAAATTATGTAATTGTATTAACCAATGTTACCCCAATAAGCAGATTTTAAAAATAAAAAGAAATAATTAAGTAAAAAAAAAAACACCAAAAAAATAATAATCTAAATGCAAGTGCATAAACTATAAAATTCTTAAAATCATATATAGAATAACTCTTTAATACCTTTGATTTTGTTATGGATTCTTAGCTATGACAACAAAAGCATAAACAATAAAAAATAGACAATTAGGACTTTATTAAAAGTAAAAAATTTTGTGTTTCAAAGGACACCTATAAATTGAAAATACAATCTACATTAAAAAAGGGAATCATTTTCAAATCATATATCTTATAAGTGATTTCTCCATAATATGAAAAGAACCCTTACAACTCAGTAATAAAAATACAATGCAATTTTTAAAAATGGGCAAATGAGCTGAATAGACAGTTCTCCAAGGAAGCTTAAAAATAGGCAATAAGCACATGAAAAAATGATCATCATTAGTCATATGAAATTCAGGTTAAAATCACAATGAGATACCACTTTCAAATCCACTATGATGATTGGAATAAAAAATTCAGATAATACCAAATATTAGCAAGAAGAAATCAGAACCCTTATATGCTACTGGTGGGAATGTAAAACAGTGCAACCACTAGCACAGCCTGCAACTTCCTGAAATGAATAAACATAGTTACCATATTAACCAATAATTTTACTCTAGGCATATAACCAATAGAAATAAAAACAAATATATACCCCAAAACTTATATATTAATATTTATAGCAGCATTATTCATAATAGCCAAACATGGAAGCAGTTCAATTGTCCATTAACTGACTAACAGATAAACAAATTGAGGTATATCCACACTATGAATATTATTCAGAAATTTTTTTAATGATTTACTTATATATTCTACAACATGGATCAACACTAAAAATATTATGCTAAGTAAAAGAAGCCAGTCACAAAAGACAAGGTATTATATGATTTCATTCATATAAAATGTCCAAAATAAGAAAATCTATAAAGACAAAGTAGATTAGTAGTTGCTTAAGGCTTAGGAAATGAGAGTATAGGGGATGATAGCTAAAGAGTTGAGGGTTTCTTCTTGAAGTGATGAAAATGTTCTAAATTGACTGTGGTGATGGTTGTAAATATCTGTGAATATATCAAAAATAATTGAATTGTACAGTTTGAGTGAAACATATCTTATGTGAACTATCTCTCAGTAAGGCAGTTAAATACACATAACACAAAACAAAAAACACATAAATCTATACATGTCACAACTTAAAATATATTTCAAATAGACCCTCTTTATAAGCCTATATCTAGTTAAAAAAATGAATCAATAAGTAATAACCTTCAAAAACAGAAAGCATCAAGCCCAGATGGTTTAATTGGTGAATTATACCAAAATATGTATTTGTTTATTTATTTATATTAAAATTATTGGAATGACATTGGTTAATAAAATTAAATAGATTTCAAGTGTACAATTCAATGTGTCATTAGTATATAGTATTGTGAGTTCAGTGAAGAAAGTACACTAATTCTCTCTAATCTCTTCCAGAAGATAGAAGCAGAGGGAATACTTTCTACTTTATGAGGCCAACAAACGGACAATGATGTTACAAGAAAAGGAAACTACAGATCAACAATTCTCATAAATATAGAAGCAAAAAATCATCAACAAAATATTAATCAAGACAGTGTATATTGGCAAATGAACAAATAGATCAAGGGAACAGAATAGAGATCCCAAAAATAGATTCACATAAATAGCATCTACTGATCTTTGACAAAAGAGCAAAGGCAATACATTAGAACATCATTTGTTCTTTTCAACAAATGATGCTGAAACAACTAGACAGACACATGCAAAAAAATGAATCAAGACACAGACCTTACACTCTTCACAGATATTGAATCCAAATGGATCAGAGACCTAAATGTCAAATGCAAAACTGTAAAATTTCTAGATTATAACATAGAAGAAAATCTAGGTTACTTTGTGTTTGGCAATGACCTTTTAGATATAACACCAAAGGTACAGTTCATGAAAAAAATAATTGATAAATTGGACTTTATTAAAATTTAAAACTACTACCCTATGAAAGACACTGTCAACAGAAAACAATTTTTTTGGAGAAAATACTTGCAAAAGATGTATCTGATGGACTGTTATTCAAAATACACAAAAAATTCTTAAAACTCAACAAAAAGAAAACATACAATCTGTTTAAAAAGTGATAAATATCTGAACAGACACTTCACCAAAGAAGATATACAGAGGGAAAACAAGTGTATGTGAAGAATTTCAACATATCAATTTAAAACAACAATAACATGCTAGTAACATATTTTAGAATGGCAAAATCTAAAATACTGACAACATCGAATGCTTTCAAGGATGTAAGACAGTAGAAACACTCATTTATTGCTAGTGGAGATGCAAAAATGGTACAACCACTTTGAAAGCCAGGTTGGTAATTTTTCTTTTTCAAAACTAAACATATTCTTACTGTGCAATCCAGTAATCATGTTCTTTGATATTTACCCAAATGAATTGGAAATTTAAGCCTGAAAATAAATGTTTATAGTGGTTTTATTCATAATTGCCATAATTTGGAAGCAATCAAGATGCCCTTTAGTATGTGAAAGTGTAAATAAACTGTGGTACTTCTATGCAATGGAATATTATTCAGCACTAAAAAGAAATGAGCTATCAAGACATGAAAAGATGTGGAGGAAGCTTAAATGTATATTACTAAGTAAAATAATCCAATATTATAAGTGTACATACTATATTATTCAAATTGCATTATATTCTGTAAAAAGCATAACTATGGGGGCAGTAAAAAGCTCAGTGGTTTCTAAAGGCTAGGAGTAATGGGAGAATGAGTAGGTAAAAAACACAGAGAATTTTTAGGACTGTGGAATTATTCTGCATGGTGCTATATTGGTGCATACATGTCATTATACATTTGTCCAAACCCATAGACTGTATAATACAAAGTGAAGCTTAATGTAAACCATGGACTTGGGTAATAATTATGTATTAATGTAGGTTCATCTGTTGTAACTAATGTACCACTTTAGGGTGTGATAACGGTCAGGATTTCAGGAGCAGCTGATCATCTTTCATGAAGTTGCAGGAATGCAGTCATCTGAAGGCTTGATGGACTGAAGGATCTGCTTTCAAGTTCACTCACATGTCAGTTCCTTTCTGGCTGTTAACCAGAAGCCTCATACCCTCACTACATGTGCAACTCTCCATAGGGCTTTTCATGGCAGGGCAGCTGTGAATGACCTAAGAGAAAGTGAGAGAAAACAACCAAGATGGAAGCTAGAAGTTCTTTTATAACGAAATTGCAGAAGTAATATACTATCAATTCTTTCACTTCTAGATACTCAGAATATAACAAGTGAGCAAAAAGATCATATACCACTTCCCTCTTTCAGGACAGTTGACAGGCATGAGGGCCAGGAGATATACACATGGTTATAGTAGCTCCAGGATGGAAAAATCAGAGCAGAGGCTGTCAAAACACTGTCTTCAGACTGGGGTAAATTCAGAAGGTGCAAGGTTTTGGTCAAAAAGACAGGTACTAGATCTTAATATTCAAGAAGGATAAACCTTGGAAGGCTGGGAATTGTCAACAGATGACACACATAAGATCAAGAACTTAATTTTGCTGCCCCTGCCTCTGCCCCTGCCTCTGCCCCTGCCTATGTCCTTGTGCCAAATGGGAAATGCTGATAGGAAATGATGTTCTGACACAGAAGTGAAGGAAGTCATTCATCCTTAACTACAGGTCATGATCAGTCAAAAGCTCTTTTAGATCAAAGCCTTTCTTTATCTCCTTAGTGCCTAGCGCAGGTCCTACCACATTGTATGTGCTCAATAAATGTTTTGCCTATGTGCTTGCTCATGTATCATCCATTACAAATAGTAGATGCCCAACCAATATTTAGTGAACAAGTCAATGAAGGAAATTCAAGAATTCCTACATATCATGTCTCAGCTACATCAGAGAAGAGCCCAGAAAGGACAGGCAATATGGGGGACTCTATTTCTTGATTTCACTAAGTGAATGAGGTTAACTGGGCAGCACCACAGAAGTTGATTGACTTTCTGTTTAGAAAGTCTATTGAAACAAAAAATAAAATATAAAAACAAGTTTGGGAACATATTAACTACAGCCATTAATTTTAAGATTTGTTAACCACAATGTATTAAAAATTGATATATTAAAATATAATTGTCATGCCCCTCTAGTTCTAACCTTAGTAAACTAATTATGCTAGAATATTAAACATACCACATTTGCTACCAATTATCATCTCCAAAAATATTTTCCAAATAAGATTATCTTAAAGCTAGGAAAATAGATTATCTTCCTGAGTTCATGAATCCTGATTAGAACTTTTCTTACAAAATCAGTAAACTATATTTTAATACAAATCAATTTTTAAATAAATTTAATAAACATATTTTAAGTAAAATAACTATTACTGCATTATTTTTATATAGTCATATTTAGTGGATTTTCTTTGTATGCAAACATTTCTCAATGTATAATCATGTGATTCCAGACAATATTGTTATTAGTACTTATGTTAGTTCAGGTTACCTAAGAAGCAGACACCAAGATGAAACTTTTGTGAAAGAATGTATTGGGAGGAAAGCTTGAAAAGGATATAGGGGAGGGAGTAGAAGAGGACAGGAAGAGGCTTTAAACTATAGTGACCCTTCCTGCATAGAAGATGCCACTCAAAGACATAGACTACATTTCTGCCATCATAGCCAGTCCTTTGAAGTGCCCATCAGGCCAATGCTGAGGGAGCCAAGATGGATGCTGGTTAATGTCTATTGGTTGAGTCACTTCATCTACTTAGTTGTTTAGTTACTCTTTCATGATGAGTGGTTTCAAGTAGCTATTAAAATAGGATTAATACAGAACTCTTACTATTTCATGTCCACCCTTCATAAGTTCATCCACAAGACTTTACGCCAGAATAACTTTTCTATGATCTTTTTTTTTCCAGGCTCCTGAGCAAATGGCCGGATTGTTGGCCAATGCCCAGTTATCCATATATATTATCACCTTAAACCACTTCTGCTTTTACATGAAGTGGATGATCAGATGTACTGCTTGCAGCCCTACCCACTGGGAAGATTTGCCCTTTCTGTTGCTGTTCAGGACCAGCAGATTATCTCCTCCAGAGTAAAAGAAATTTTGCTGCACTTTTCATCCCCTCCAACAAAGTAAAAAACACAATGCTTGGGAGACCCCTTTGAATTTTGGAAGCAGCATATTGTTACCTGAGTATACTGTTCCAGCCCATATTCTAGATGATATGGTAAGCTTTCAGCTTTGAGTGGCATCTTCTATGCAGAAAGGGTCTCTGCTGTAAGGCCAGCCCATGATGTAATTAGATTTGCTACTTGGGCCATATGATTCAGTAGATTCTGTGGTGTGAGTAGAAAAAGATGCATTGCAAAGCTTATGGGGAGTCACAGGATTCTATAATAAAGTCATGATATCCATAGCTGATAATTAGATGCCTTTTGAGAAACAGCTCCTGGTTTGGCACCAGGCTCTGGTACAGACAATGTTTTACCATGGAGCACCAAGTGACCAGATATCTGGAACGACCCATTAAGATGTGGATTTTTTCAGACCCACTAAGTCATAAAGTCATGTGGATTCAACAATAGTCAATCATAAGGTGGAAACAGAACATCCTGAATTAATAACGAGGAAGACCAGAAGTCTTGTACCTTTAGCTGTATGGAGGGGATGATGGTGGTCCCATATAACCTACATAAGGAGGAGGAAAAATCTTGAACTTGGTTTACAGGTAGATCAGTGAATGCAAGTAAAAAATCATGTGAATGCAAGTAAAAAATAGCTGTACCAATTTACAATCCTGCCAACAGTGTACAAAGGTTCTCTTTCTTCCATAAGCTTGCCAAAACTTGTTATCTCTAGTCATTTTGATATTGGTCGTTCGAACAGGTGTGAAGTAATATCTCATTATGGCTTCATTTTGCATTTCCCTGATGATTAGTGATGGTAAGCACCTTTTCATATATCTGTGGTCATTTGTACATCTTCTTTGGAAAAATGTCTGTTTAAGTCCTTTACCCATTTTTAAAATCATTTGTCGTTGTTGTTTGTTGTTGTTATTGTCATTGTTGTTATTGAGTTGTATGAGTTCTTTATATATTTTGGATATCAACCTCTTATCATATAAATGGTTTGCAAATATTTATTTACATTCCATCAGCTTCCTTTCAAGTTTGTTGATTTTTTTTCTTTGCTGTGTGGAAACTTAATATACTTTTACTCATTTATTTTTGCTTGTATTTCTTGTGCTTTTGGTGTCCAATACAAAAAAATCATTGCCAAGACTACTGTCAAAGAGCTTTTCCCATGTGTTTTCTTTTAGGAATCTTACTGTTTGATGGTTTATATTTAAGTTTTTTTTATCTGCTTTGAGTTGATTTGTGTTTATGGTGTACGATAAGGGTCCAATTTAATTCTTTTGCATGTGGGTATCCAGTTTTCCCAGCAATATTTATTGACAAAATTATCCTTTCCTCAATGTGTATTCTTGGAGTCTTTGTTGAAAATTATTTGGCCATATATACATGGATTTATTCCTGGGCTCTCAGTTATGTTCCATTGGTCTATATGTCTATTTTTATGCCAGTTCTATACTGTTTTGATTATCTCAGATTTGTAATATACTTTGAAATCAGGGAGCATGATACCTCAAGCTTTGTTCACTCTCAAGGTTTTTTTTTTGGCTATTCATGGTATTTTGTGATTCTATACAAATTTTAGATTCTTTTTTCTATTTCTGTTAAAAATGGCTTTGGAATATTGATACAGATTAAATTGAATCTATAAATGACTTTGTAAATTTTAACAATATTAATTGTTCTGATCCATGAACATGAGGCATTTTTCTATTTGTTTGTTTCTTCTTCAGTTTCTTCCATCAATGTCATATAGTTTCAGTGAACAAATGTTTTACCTTCATGGTTAAATGTATTTCTAAGTATGTATTATTTTTTATGCTATTGTAAACAGGATTGTTTATTACTCTTTCAGATATTTCATTGTTAACATATAGAAACACAACTGATTATTATATATTGATTTTGTATCCTATGACTTTCTTGAATTGTTTATTAGTTCTAAGAGTTTTTTTGTGGAGTCCTTAGGGTTTTCTATGTATAACATCATTTCATATAAAAACAGAGACAATTTTACTTCTTGCTTTCTAATTTGGGTAACTTTTACCTCTTTTTCTTGCCTAGTTTTTTCTGTTTTTTTAAGATTTCCAGTACTATCTGGAATATTAGTGGTAAAGGGGGGCACACTTGTGGTCTTCCTGATCTTAGAAGAATAACTTTCAACCTTTCACCATTGTGTGTGATGTCAGCTGTGGGCTTCACATATGTGGCCTTTATAATGTTGATGCATGTTCATTCTACATCTAATTTGTTGAGAGTTTTTATCATGAAAGAATATTGTATTTTTTCAAATGTTTTTTCTGTATCTATTGAGATGGTCATATAATTTTAATCTTTCATTCTATTAATATGATGTATTGCACTTGTTCATTTGCATATGTTGAACCATCCTTGCACCCCAGGGATAAATCCCACTTGATCATGGTGTATGATCCTTTTAATATGCTAGTGAATTATTTTTGCTAATATTTTGTTGAGAATTTTTGTATCTATATTGATCAAAGATATTGTCCTGGAATTTTATTTTCTTATAATGTTTTTATATGACTTTGGTATCAAGCTAATGCTGGCCTTATAAAGTAAGTTGGGGAGTGTTCTCTGATCTTCAATTTTCTGGAAAAATTTGAGAAAAATTGTTGTTAATTTTTCTTTAAATGTTTGATAGAGTTCACCAATGAAACTATCTGGACTTGAGCTTTTCTTTGTTGAGAGGCTTTTGATTACTAACTCCATTTCTTCCCTTTTTAATTGTTTGGATTTTCTGTTTCTCCATTACTCTTTCTTGGTAGGTTGTATGTTTCTAGAAATCTATTCATTTCTTCTTAGTTATTCAATCGTTGGTGTATAATTGTTCATAGTAGTCTCTTTTGATCATTTCTATCTCTGTGGTATAAGCTGTAATGTCTCCTCTTTAATTTATTTTATTTTATTTATTTGAGTCAACTCTTCTTTCTTTGTTTCTTAGTCTAGCTAATGGTTATTTTATCTGTTTTAAAAACCAGCTCTTACTTTCAATGAGCTTTTCTATTGTTTTCCTGGTCTCTGTTTCATTTATTTCTGCTCTGATCTTTGTTATTTCCTCCAATTTGCTGACTCTAGGCTCAGCTTGTTCTTCTTATTGTAGTTCCTTGAGGTCAAAATTTAGTTTTTATTTACTATATTTTTTCTTAATATAGGGGTTTATTATTCTGAATTTCCCTATTAGAAATGCTTTCACTTCATACTAATAGGTATTAGTATGTTATTGTTTTTTTCCCTATATTTCAAGATATTTTTTAAGTTTCTCTTTTAATTTCTTTTTTGACTCATTGGTTGTTTAGAAATGTGTTGTTTAATTTCTACACATTTGTGAATTTTCCAGTTTTCCTCTTGTTATTGGCATCTAGTTGTATACATTTGTAGTCAGAGAAGCTTTTTAGTATGATATCAATTTTCTAAGACTTGTTTTGTGAATTAACATATGATCCATTCTGGAGGATGTTCCATGTGTACTTACGAAGAATGTGTATTCGGCTGCTGTTGGATGGGATGTTCTGTATATGTCTGTTAGGTTTATTTGTTCTAAAGTATAGTTAATGTCCAGTATTTCCTTATTGATTTTGTTTGGATAACCTATGCATTTTTGAAAATGAGGTATTGGTCCCTCCTACTATTATTGTATTGCTATTTATTTCTCCCTTTTGATCTGTTAGTATTTCCTTGATATATTTAGGTGCTTCAATGTTGTGTGCATATATATATATATATATATGAGTGTGTCTGTGTTATTTCCTCTTGATGAATTTATTCTTTGTCATTATATAATGATCTTTATATCTTGTTACATATCTCTGACTTAGTCTATTTTTCGTGACATTAGTATGGCTATCCTTGCTCTTTTTTATTTCTATTTGCATAGAATATCTTTTTATAACCTTTCACCTTGCATCTATATGTGTTCTTAAAGCTGAAAGTATGTCTTATAGGCAACATATAGTCTGAGTCTGGTCTCATATTTTTATCCTTTCAGCTGCATTATGACTTTTGATGGGGAATTTAATCCATTTACACGTAAAGTAATTATTAATAGGTAAAGACTTATTAATGCCATCTTATTATTTTTTCCTGGCTATTTTGTAGTTTATTTATTCTTTTCTTCCTCTCTTATTGTCTTCCTTTGTGAATTGATAATTTTCCATATTGGCATACTTTGATTTCCTTCTCTTTATTTTTTGTGTACCTACAGGAGGTTTTTGCTTGGTGGTTACCAAGAAGCATTAATTACCCAGTCTCTCTATGTCCCCACTCTAACAGTTGAGCCATGATGATGCTTTAGGTCTCCAGATATCAGTGTGGAACTCAGGCCCTGTGTTTAATAATTATTGAAATGTCTTGGTATTCTCATTTACCTTGTATACAGTCATCTGAGTGAATAGATATATTCCCCTATGGGGAAAGACTAGCAGAATCATTATAGTATATATTTATGATGTTTCAGGGTTCTTCCTTCTGGAGGCCTGGTTCCCTCTTTAATAAATGTGTTCTGGATCTGAAAATTGAGTTAGGCTTGGAAACTGAGGAAAGGACATAATGTTATTAAAGAAACCTCCTTCAGCCTCCATCTCCTATATTCTTGTCTTTTTCAGCTTGAAGTTATCGAGCAACACAGTTTTTGGTTGTTCAGCTACTTTCCTCCTAGGGACACCATGTTCTATTCATCACCTCCACAACTTCCTATGGGTGAAGCCTCCTTGACTGCCCTAGTGATGTTACTGGTTGTTATTATAATTGTGGTCTCCTGGCTTTGGGCAGTTAAATTCTGCCTTCATCCCCATGAGTATTAATATGCCCAGCTCTGTGACTGCTTTTCCAACCATCATCCCTGGTCTTCAGAGGAAAACCACTACTGAACTTCTTAGTGATTCTTGTTTCTCTCTTAACATTACATTCTGGATGGCCTAGGTGGGTGTCTTCTGGGCCTTCCGGTGAAACACTATCCTGAGCTGGGTTTCTCATCTTGCATAAAATAGTCATTCCATCCTAGCCATTTCCCTGAGACTTTGTATTTTTTCCTCTATTGTATACCAGGGTATCTCAGGCATTTCTATTTCATTAGGCACGCTTTCTACAGGCTTCTAAGAATCACAGTAGCAGAAAATTTCCTCCCTCTCTTGGGGTCTTTGCTGGTGTTAAATTCTA
Organism: Macroglossus sobrinus; assembly: GCA_004027375.1. Taxonomy (NCBI): domain Eukaryota; kingdom Metazoa; phylum Chordata; class Mammalia; order Chiroptera; family Pteropodidae; genus Macroglossus; species Macroglossus sobrinus. Next base: position 9,352 of record PVKZ01006363.1, on the reverse strand, counting down.
TGACCCCAGAAAGTGTCCCTCAAGTTAATGAGTTCTTGCTTATTCAGTCTTATATTCTGGATACCTTAATCAAGTACATATAAAATCCAATCCTGGGAGTATTTCTCTGGCTCTTACTGGTACATGCTAGGTAATTCTTAAATGCAGCAACTTTGATGTATAATCTCATTCCTTCCTCATGAGGCTCAGAATATCCTCAACTGGGTCATGTTGTGACTTAACATCAATTAATGGCCTGGCAGCCTTGTGAGGAAGTAGGGAAAACTCCTGAGGGTAGCACATTTTGCATTATTGGACTGAGGCCTCTGTAGTATAGAGAAAGTGCTGTGCTTATTGGACAATCATGGGTAAGTTCTGTAGCTTCTGAGGTTCAGAGTAAAATGCAGAACCAACATCTTCAGGGATGCCCTCAGAGACATCCATCAAGATGACCATCCCTATGTTCCAGATTCCAGATTTTTTTGAACCAGGGTCCTGACATAAATATACCATCTGCCTTGGCTGAGTCCTTAAATGTCTCTGAAGCTCCATATCACTATTAATTCCCAAGTCTGGTGCTTAGATTTTTCTGCTCTTTCACTGAAGGAGATAAGAACTTCTTTTATAAAAGATGCATAAATTTATTAAAACTTTTTTAAGACATTTAACAATTTATTGAAGTAGAAAAATAAATTATTAATATTAACTCTAAAAACCTAGAAGTCCCAGAAATTCAGTTTCAAGTGATTTAGAAAGAATTCTTTATAAAAAGTGTTAACATCACATTCTTTGCTAAACTGGTACTTGGAGCACTTTTGGTATCATTTCATCCCAACACATTGCCTTGATAAATTAATCAGCAGTAGCACATGAAATTGTGAATAGATGAGAGACTCATATTTATATTGATCTAAATGTAGCAAATAGTACCATGTTTCTCTTTAATGAAATGCATTTTTTTACATTTTTTTGGAATAATAAGCCTTTATACTCCCATTTCCCCCCTTCAGAGAAGAACCACTAGTCTCTTTGTCCTAACACCTTTGAGTACTTGTCAGGAGTTAAAACGGGCTGAATCACCAACATAGGACTCTTTATATAAATGCAGGCAAAAATATCTCAGAAGGTGCTTTGTTCTGTTCTTTCACATCTCAAATTTATTTAGCTGGTCACAGGTAGGTAGAAATGGGTTAGAAATTTGGGAACTCACAATATTTCTTTCCATAAGTAGTTTAAGATTGTTGCTGTAAAGCACATCAGCAGAAGCTGGACCAGCACTCTTCTCCATGGAGATTTCAATGTAGATGTGCAGAAGTGGCAAAAGCCATCTCAGCCACCTTGTGCCTCAATCAGGAGCAGTGCTGTCCTGTGAACCAATTGCACCACAAGACCACCAGGCTCTAGCAATCCCAGTCAACTCTGATCTCCCATGCCTTCAGTCCCAGCATGTGACCCAGAGGTAATCTCTCCAGCAGCGTCCCTCAAAAGTCAGGAGCGTTACCACATTGCCCCAGCTGGAGATGTGGCAGTTGTGGAATATCTCCTGCGCTACCTGCACTGCTGCTGGATATGGTTTACCTGATATACACAGTAGTGGGACCAGATGTACTGGTTACACTGCTGTACCTGGTCAGTCACGGAGCGCAGCACTGCAGCCTCAGACATGGGCAACTGCAGTGCTGGCCTAGGAGGCAGTACTCCAGGTAGTTGGTCAGTATCTGTACAGTGAACAACCTTAATCCTTCTGCCATGGTCCGCCCTCTGCTGGGGATCCTGGTTCTGGCCTGCTTTGTAGGCGGGTCTGCACCTCTGCAGGAAGAGGAGCTACCCAGCCCTGCCCCACCTGTGCAGTAGTTTTTCTAGGTCTGGAGAGGGCCTTTGATGGGAATCCCACTTGCACCTGTGCAGGTCCTGAAGCCACAGTCCAGCAGTGTTACATTTTCAACATAGCAATTGGGGCAGAGCGAGACTCTTTTGAGGTTCTTGTTTAGATTTTGCCTGGGGATAAAGAACATAAAAAAGACAATCTGAGAGGTTGGAAAAGGCTACACACAAGCCTCTACTGGTGGCTTCCTTGCAAAAATGATCAGCATCTCTCAATTGGACAGAAATATACAGGTGTATGTGTGTGGGGAAGCAGTACCTTTCTTTGGGTCTGGCATATGTAGCCAGAAACAGGATAATTCTCCTGTGGGCTTCTAGAGTGCCAATATTGGCTGCATTCATTCATACACTCATATTTATTCAGAGCCTTCAGGTATGCTAGGACTCCCTCTCTTAGCGCTGGAGATATAATGAAGGATAAAACATGTAGTTACTGCTTTAAGGACTCTACAGTGTAGTGATGGAACAAAGAAACAGGCCATTGCAGTAGAGCTTAATTATCACTAAAATAGGAGAAGCTGAGTGATTATTCAGCTCTTGGTTAGGGGCTTCTTCTTATAGCTACTATTCTTATATTACTTAGAGGGTTTTTTTTTTTACTTTTTTTGTTTGTGTTTTGTATTTTAGTTTTGTTTTATTTTTATTTTTAAATTAGAGTGGACTTTCAATATTATTTTATATTAGTTTCAAGTGTACACCATAGTGATTAGACATTTTTATAATCCATGAAGCAAGCCCCTGATTAGTCTAGTATCCACCTTGTGGGCTCCAGGCCTGGCTGACGCAATACAGACTCATGACTAAGGACATGGCCCCAGATCGGGCATGTTACATTGGACACAGTAGTGCCCCTGTGCCCAGTTTATGTAAGAATGAATCAGCTTGCTGTATTCCGTATGCATGGCTAAATGCCACTATTGTTCAATGACATATATAAGGCCATGCTGTCCCTGCAACAAAGGCTTGTAGTTTCGTCCTCATGTCAGTTCCACATGTGTTTCTCAAATGGGCATCTCACCGCTGAAGCCTTCCCTCCTTGATCAGCTTGGTGCTGACACTTGGCATAGCCAGCAAGATGAGGTGAGTACAACCCCCAGCGCTCCAGTCAGTCCCCAGGTGGAGGATATGTGGCCCCACCCCTGCCTTCCTGTGGTATTCTATGGCTATGTATTTAGCTAAGTGCATGCTGCCAGAAGATTAAGATGCAGCAAAGCTGCATCCGGAGGACATCTGGAAAGCCCTGGAGATGATGGAGCTGAATGTCCTGACTGCTCACCAGAAGGCAGTAGGTTGGGTGACCTGGATGCTCCTAGCTGTGCTGTGACAGGCCAGCCTGGAGGTCCAGGACCAGGCCCAGCAGGTGCAGCAATTGAAATGCAAAGAAGAAGAGCTGGAACAATGGCTGGCAGCAGCAGAATGCATGCTGTGGGGCCGCTGCAGTTGTCTTAATCTGGGAGCCCACCAGCGAAACCTAGGCAAGTGCAGCCGGTAATACGACAGCAGGTTGATGTGGAAAAGTCTTTGGCCTCAGGGGAACAAGTTAGTGGTGCCCCCAGGCTAAACAGCATACCACCTTGATCCAGTATGGCCCAGCTGAACTCTGGGACCTGCAGGTATGGCAGAAAACTGGGAAGACAGTTCCAGGGTGGCTACTGTGGCTGTGAGATGACAGGGCCAAAGGAATTGAATTATCTCCAGAAGAGATGACTCAGCTGGCCCCCATAATAGTAATACTGACCCTCTGACAGTGCCTCCGGAATTTGGCACATATGGCCCCGGGTGTGGATAATTATTCCCTGATCAATTGGCTCATGTCTGCTGCGTAGACCATATGGGCCGACCCTGGAGCTGCCAGAGACAGTGAACAAATGGACCACATATTTAGAACTAGTCCAGATAATTCAGGAAATGGGCATGCAGCAAATGATGTTTTGCACCCAGTATAGTAGTTTCGATGAAGAGGTATTTATAATCCTTATGAAGGACCTGATTCTGACTACTGGCCCAACTAGTACTTTTGGTACCATGGTGGCACTGTTGGCCCTGTACGTGGATGGATGAATCCACGAGGTAGTGTCCACCATGGCTAGGTTCGAAATGTGGAAGTGAAAAGTAAGGAGCTTACCTCCCAAGTGCGTGCTGTACTGCCACCCACACCGCCAAACCAGCCGGTGTGCAGATGAAGGTGTGGCCAAAAAGGGAAGATAGAAGAACCACGAACCTGTCTGGCCATGAAGGTGAGCTGCAAACAGATGTGGTTTGATCTCCTCATGGCAGGAGTAGCCCCCCAAAAAGATTGAGCAGCAACCCAATGAAGTGCTGCTGGCATTGTGGAATCAGTTGCACCCTGACCAGCAATTCATCCCTATTTCCTGGAAGGCTGCAACCCATGTATAGCTAGCTGATTATCTCCCTGAATAGGAATTCAGCCAGGGTACATGGTTGGCAGGGGATCTGGCTGACCTGAGGCCACAGATGGAATTGACAATGCATTGGTCCCCCTGCGATGTAGAAAGGGTATTAGCCCTCGTGGACATGGATGCTAATAGCACTCTGCTCTACGTGAATCCAGACAAGTTTTCCAGACCCAGTACAACCATAGAAGGCTATGGGGAGTCAAACCATACAAGGCAGGTCCATATGACACTGGGTATTGGCAGGTTGCCTCCTTGGACATACCAAGTGTACATATCCCCTATACTGGAGTATAGTTTGACGATTGATGTCTTATGAGGTTTGACTATGAGTGAATACCACTGTTGGCGAATTCTGCCTTCACATCTGGGTGTATAGACTGTTATTACAGGATGTCCACACCATGCCTCACAGGCGTTTCTCCAAGCTACTTGGGTAGTGAACACAAAACAATATTGCTTGCCTGGTGGCCATGAGGAAATAGGTCACATTATTCTGAAGCAAGAATAAGCTGATGTCATCTGTCCCATGCATAACCCATACAACTTCCCCGTGTGACCAGTGTGGAAGCCTGACAGATCCTGGCACAAGACCATTGACTATCAGGAGTTGAATAAGATTACAACACCCCTACATGCTACAGTACCGAATGTCATGGACATTATGAACCATTTGTCACATGAACTTGGACGATACCATTATGTGGTAGATTTGGCTAATGCCTTCTTCTCCATTGACATAGACCCAGAAATCCAAGAACAGCTCGCTTTCACCTGGGAAGGACAGCAATGGACATTCTCGTCCTTCCCCAGGACTATCTGCACAGCCCTACTCTATGTCATGGTCTCATGGCTCAAGATTCAGCCATGTAGAACCAACTGCCCACAGTATACCTGTATCATTATGTTGATGACATAATGCTAACCTCTGATTTTCTTACAGAACTAGAAGCAGTGGCAACCAGCCTGCAAGAAGCTCTCACCAATTGGATTGGGCCATCAATGAGGACAAGGTCCAAGGACCTGGGTATTCTGTCAGATTCTTGGGAATTGTCAGGTCAGGTAAGATGAAAGTGGTGCTGGAGGTAGTGATTGATAAGATACAGGCATACCCCCAACCCAAAACTGTGAAGCCATTACAAACCTATTTGGGACTGCTGGGATTTTAGAGAGTGTTCATCCTCCATTTGGCCTCCTAAACACAACCCGTGTACCATCTAGTGTGACAGGGTGCCAAGTAGGATTGGACTCTCAAGATAGAAGAGGCCCTTAAGTCTACAAAGCAAGCTGTAACACAAGCCCAAAATCTATGTAGTAGATCTAACACTCCCATTCCTACTGACAGTGCAGGTGGATGATTCAGGTTTGGGTGGGGCTTGTGACAGAAGCAAGGTTCCCAGAAGGTACCAATAGACTTCTGTTCCCAATTGTGGAAAGGCACAGAAGTGCAATATTCTCTGATAGAGGAGCAACTGGCTTCTATATACACAGCCCTCCTGGCCAGTGAGGCCATCATCGGCCCTAATCCCATAACCGTACAGTTCACACACCTGGTGGAGGGGTGGCTATGGTCCTGGGTGAAGACTCCTCATAAGAGAATTGCACAGACTCCTACACTGACCAAATAGGGGGTATACCTGGAGCAGCAGGTGCAGTTCTCTGTGAGTCCCCTGTCAGGTCAACTGTACTCCCTATTGGGACAAGTGCAGTTTCAAGCAGAGCTCCTGACAGAGCCTGCTGTGGGAGACATACCAAGTCCCTATGTAGAGGATTGGGCTCTCATCCCTGAGGATGCCTGGTACATAGACAGCTCACACCACGGGCTGAACTTCATGCTGTGTGCTTGGTCCTCATGAATGGAATTGGCCCAGTGCACATCTGTACCAACAGTTGGGCTGTTTATCGAGGTCTCTGTGGCTTCCCTGGTGGGCCACTCAGGAATGGATGATAGGCCACTGCCCTTTATGGGGCTTGGGTTTGTGGGAAGACCTCTGGAAGTGGGGCCTTCAACAAGATACTACCATATACCATGTCTCCAGCTGTTACAGGCCCTGGGCAATGATGTAACAGATGCTCTGGCATAAGTCCATTCCGCCCATGTATAGCCAATTCTGGCAGACATTGGCCTCTGACTGCACCAAAAATTGGGGCATGTGGGGGCCTGTACCATGGAACAGGTAGCGAAGCAGTGGGGACTATCTTTGACCTGGCCACAAGCACAGGTTGCTGTGTCACAATGCCCCTAGTGGGCTGAACAGTACCCAGAAAGATGATGAGTAAAGAGTACCCCTGGAATTGTACTCCACAGGGCTAAGCCACTCCAGGAATGGCAAGTGGACTATTAGGACCTTTACTGACAGAACAAGGACATCGCTGTGTGTTCACGGGTGTGGATATGGCCACCAGCCTAGGGTTTGCATGGCCAGTGGTGGCTGCTGATTATATTATTGTCACACTGTGACCATGTTAGAATACTTCTCAGCCACTTATGGCCAGGCCTTATTTATTGCTATGACAGGCATTCATTTTACAGGACAGAAAGTGCAAGCCTGGGGCTGCACCAATGATGTATGGTGGCAGTTACATGTTCCTTATTGCTCAGAAGAAGCTGGAATGATAGAACAATTCAATGGCTTGCTTAAGGATAAACTGCATGCCCTGGGCCTGGAGTGGCACCATTGGTACACTAACTTCCCACAGGTTCTATACTTTTGAATGAACAAACTCAGCAAATGGGGTTATCCCCCTTTAACAGGGTTGTGGTGGGCTTGCTTTAGGCTATCAAGGTATGCCTGGGCACCACTGCTAAACAGCTTTTGTCCTGGGCATACCAGGGAGCTTTTCTTTTGCTGGTCCCAGAACCTTTAGTAGTAGGTAAACAGGCCACCTGATTATGGTCCTGAACTATACAGGTAACACAAGAGCCGGGGCAGGGCTTATGCAATGGGTTGTGGGTAGAACTCTGGATTTGTATTTGGCCTATGCCCTTATAAGTGTAACTCCTGATGACTACTGAGTGTTCCCTGTTAATGGAAAGGTTTTTTTTTTTCCTTAGCCTCTGTCCCATTCCTCTCTGTACTGTAACTCTGGTGGAGAACCCCTGGCCTGCTACTCTTGGAGACACTGTCTTGTACCACAGGCTAGGGGCAACCCCTCTCCTGGCTACTCTTTATTCTCAACATGGTCAAATGGCCTGCGTCCTCCCAGAAGGATGCTACTTACCCCAAATGGTTTCTCTATCTGCTCTGTCCTATTGCCCAGGCTGACAACAGGGAACAGTGTCATGTCCTGGGCTCATGTGTTTGCTGCTCTCTACAATGCTTCCCACTGCTGGGTGTGTACTGAATTGCCAATGGAAGCAGTCAGAGAACTGCTGTGGCACATTACTTAAGCCACGGCTGAGAACTGGACATGGTTGCATACCTGGAACACCACACCTGAATGGAATCAGTGACTATGGGCCACAGAAGCACTACTCCACCAAGACTATTGCAATTCCCCACCCCTTAAAAGCTATGCTATTTCTAATAGGTGAGGTTGGCTAGTGGGAGAACATATGGAATTGTCAGAGCAGACCACTCACTACATAGAACAACTGAAATTTGTGCCCTACTCTATGTAGAATGCTGTGTCTACGTCCCTAATAATGCCATCCAGGTAGAGACAGCCCTCTAGGAAATGGACATTGAAGTCCAAGCAATCCTTGCCCTAGAAGAAGATCCTTTAACTGTCCCGACCCGCGGAACCTAGTTATTCATAGGGGCGGCGAGGAGGATCCAACCTGGGAAAAACGGGCGAGAGAAAGGAGCGGAGGCAAGACAAAGTTCTGATCAAGCCTCCAAATTTTATTACAAAATGGGGATATATATATATATACAGAGAGGGAGGGGTTAGAGATACTTGTAGGCAGGGGATTGGTTGAGGGAAGGGGTGGTATAGCGTAGCGCGATCTGATAGGGGCGTTCAAGTGGGGGGAGGTGACGTGAGGGGTAGGCGGTGCGGATGTCTTGGCGCGCGCGGGCTTTCTGCTGATCAGCAGGAAGAGAAGCAGGAACCTTACGGGCCGTGGCCATTTTGCTTCTCCCGTGTGGCTCCCAACATCTCCTCCCTTTCTATTTATTCAGAAAGGTAGGCTTTAACCGAGTGAGGGAACAGAGGCCTGGCTCCTCCCGCAGATGCTGTGATCTGCCAGCGGCTCTCGGTATCTTTTGGGGAGGAGAGGCAGAGCCAAAAAATAAATTTTTGTTTTTATAGATACCAACCTCTGTGCAAGCCAGGTATGTTCTCAGAGAGGACCAGAGGCGTCCCAAAGGAACCCTCCCTTGCGGTACTTTGTCCAGCACTCACCTCGGTGCCCATACCCTTTGATAATCAAGGGTATGTCTGTCTCTGGTTGATCAGCAAATGAGCCACATTAAAACCGACGCCAAAATCTCTGATACCATGGTTGAGGCGCCTGTAAAGTGGAAAACTGGAGGCCTGGAGAGCTGAGCGGCTCTGCGTAAGGTTCTTCGTCACAGGTTGTCAACCTGTGGTAATGGACAGCGACTGCTGGTTTGACGAGCTGGTCGACCTGTTCTTGAATAAAAACTGTTAATCTTCTTAAGGCCCAGGGGCTGAGAGACACTAGAAGGATGAATCCTGCTAGGGGCCCAAGGATAGTGGGAAGTAAGGTGGTTAACCAAGTGGTGGAGGAGATCCAGCTTTTATATCAGGCCTCGTCTTTTTCTCTTTGTTTCTGCCTGGCTTCTAGATTCTTTTTAATCTTATCAATACTATCTTGTACTAATCCTGTTTTATCTTTGTAAAAGCAACATTCTTCTTTAAGAGCAGCACAGAGGCCTCCCTCTTTTAAGAAGAGGAGATCTAACCCTCCGCGATTTTGAAGTACTACTTCAGAAAGGGAGACGACAGAATCTTTTAGGCTATCTAGGCCCTCTTGTAAATTTTGAATATCTTTGTCAATGGCTAGGCTGAGGGCATGATATTGTTGTTTAGAGGTGATTATGGAAGCTATACCTGTTCCAGCTCCAGTTGCTCCCAATCCTAATAATACAGCTAGGGTAATAGCAGTC
>PVKZ01006362.1:0-36454 GCA_004027375.1 Macroglossus sobrinus | reverse complement strand
CGCGGCAGCGGGGGCCGCTGCCTCCCGCTGAGCCCAGCACGCGGCGGCAGTGTCACACGGCGGACGGGGGCGCCCGGCACCACCTACCCAAAGAGCCGAGCACGGAGATGCCCAGGGCGACGTCCGAGTACGCCTTCACCGACACGAAGTCCAGCACGGAGCCGCCCTCGCCCAGCGAGTCCCCGGCCTAAGGGGGACAGGAGAGAGGGGACAAGGGGGAGACTGCTGAGTGGCACTGGGCACCCCACCCTGTCACATCCGCCCGAGGAGCTTCGACCCATCCGCCCTGCAGCCCAGGGGCCGCTGCCCCGCACGACACTGCCGGCCCGAAGGCGCCCCCATGGGGGCCGGGGCCGTGGCAGACGGCAGCAGGCTGCTGTACGGCCCCTCACAAGCCCACGGCTCCTTCTCAGGGACGTAGCGAAGCCACCAGTGTGGCCATCCCAAAGCAGCGCTCTCCCCGGGGGCCCTCGCGGCCCTGGGGCACATCCGCTCGTCCGCAAGGCCCTGCGTCAGTGCCCCCGATGTCGGCAGAGACGCCTCAGCGTGCGTACGCCCCCTCCACCGACTCGCCACCCCCAGAACGTGGGGACCGGAAGGGTTGACGCACAGCTCCGTTAGGGAAGTGCCTGGGGACGTTCTGAAGGCCTCAGAACTCTGCCCAGTGCCGCACTCCCACGTGGCTGCCGGACCCTCAGTCACGACCAGACAACTGAGTGTCCGACGACAGCGCCTCCCTGACGGACGCTCTGCAGTGACACTGTCCCTTCCCCAAACGGTTGAGAAACGGAGTGCCACTCACAGACGCGGTGGGTCCCCAGGCCCAGCGTGTGCCGGCGCCTTTCACAACCTCCTTCCGGGGCCTTGGGGTCCCGACAGGGCGCGGCCAGCCTGCACGGGGAGGTGTCCACCTGCACCCAGTGACTCCCAGGGACCCGGTGACGAGGGAGCAGGGGCTCCGGCTACTCTGGGGCCAGAGCCTGACCCGCTCCGGAGGCAGGGTCACCCCAAGAGCCGGCGTCTTGGGGGAACAGTGCGGTTTAGCTGCTGATCGCCGGGGTGGGAGACCCTGCCACCTCCTGTCACTGAGCAGAGCCGGTTTGGCGTCTGAATGACACGGTACGCGCGGCCCGTCCCCACGCCCCTCCCAGAGGCAGCGACGGCCTGGGGGACCCTGAGGACCGGGTCCCGGTCCCACGTCATGGACTCACCTTCGCTTCCTCCGGCGGCTTCACCGGCACGCTTCTCCTCTGCGGAGCAGAACAGACAGGACACCGGTTTTTCCCAAACCACGTCGTACAGGACAATTCCCCCGCACCCCGGACACGCATGCTGGCTCGCCAGCAGGGCCACTGTCCTCGAAGCCCCACGATGCTGTGAGCCGGAGCCCGGCCGGCAGCGTGAGGGCCCTGAGCGCACCTCGGGGGGCCTGAGCGCACAGCACCGGCCCCGCTGCGGTGGGCGGTGCCGTGAGCGTGCTGGGCAAGGCGAGAGGACAGTGTGAGAGGGAAGTCAGACGCTGCACCCCGGGGCGGCTCAGGACCGCAGCGGGCCCGGCGGTTCACGCAGACGACCCGCCTGAAACAGCTCGACTTCCGGCGGAGGGCGGCCTGACGCCGCCACTGCCCGCTGGGCCGCCGACGAGGCCGGAGCCTGGTCCTCGCCAGCACGGCCCTGACGGCCAATGCAGCCTGCGCCCGCGCGGACCCGCTGCCTGGCGGCGGGGCTGGGCCCACGGGTGGGACACCTGCACTCCGCCCAGGCACAGCAGACACCTCGCTGGGATGGGGGACATGCGGGGAGACCCCAGAAGGGCCTCCGCAGCTTAGCGCTCGGCCTAACTAAGCCCAGAACAAAGGCCGCCTGCAGCGGCCCTAACGGAGCTTCAACGCGAGCCGGAGAGGGCCGGGGACAGCTCCGCACAAGAGCAGACGCGCGCCTTACAGGAGGGGACGCGACCCAGACCGGCCCTGCCCACGGAAACACCACGCAGGCGGACGGACGCCTACGCCAATCTTCCAGTGGCCGCGTGAGAATGGCCCTGACGTGCCCCCAGACCTCACGGAGGCGACTCACGACGCACGGGGGACGTCTTCACTCTGGCGTGCAAACCCAGTGATCTCTGAGACACTTCCACGTGTCCTTTTTTGTACCAGTCTTTAAAATTCCGTAGCTCTTGCCTTCCTCCATCTAAACTCGGACGGGCCGCACGCAGGTCCCGCAGCAGCCAGCAGTGGCCGGTGGCCGCCGCGTCAGCACAGTGCGGGCGCCCAGCGTGTGGGCCGCGTGTCCACGCAGACAGACCGGCCACGCGGAGCCTATCGGCCAGAGGGCCCTGCCAACGCGGACGGCCCCGGGAGGGCAGAGGGCGCGAGCGCGGGCTCCACGGACACTGCGGACGTGTCCGAGTGTCTGAGGGCGGCACGTGGCATGCGGCGTGGCTGACGGCGTGGGAAGCGCTGAGCAGCGCTCCGGGGCTGCACGGGGCGCCACTGGCCGGGTCCGCGGCAGACACAGGCGCGGCCTGCAGGAACCCAGCGGCGTGAGGCCGCACCGGAGGGAGCCGTCAGGACCGAGAGCGGGGGACAGCCTCGTGACCGGCGTGTGGAACGCGTCCGGGTGTGAGCAGGTGTCCACGTCCCGCCAGAGGTGGGCGGGGTGCGAGGAGCTGACGTGTGGGGAGATGCTGGGTGAGAACCTTCCAAATTTGTTGAAAACTACAAACCAACAAGCCCAGTGAACCTTAAACAGAATAAATGCCCCAAAAAGCACAGGAAGACACGCCAAAAACTAGCTGCTGAAAATCAAAACACGTCCTCAGCTGTGGGCTAGCTCGTCGACCCGCGACCCTGACCACAAGGGACACGCTGCAAACGGAGAGCAAGATAAAAAAGGCCGCGGACACTTCCGACACAGCCCAAGGCCCCCATCTCCTACGGGAAGGACGGCAGGCCCTCGTCCCACGCCCGGGGACCCTGCCTTCCAGGAACGAAGGGTGAACACAGGCTCCCTCAGACAAAGGGAGGCTGAGCTGCGGGGGCCACGGAGTCTGCAGCGCAGAGGCGAGGACGGCAGGGGCAAACTCCGGCACGAAGAGACCTGGACGGGCCGCGAGCCGGGCCCGCAGCGGGCGAGGGGACCTTCGCGAGTGTCTCGCGCCGACGACTGCAGGTGGGAAGGGGAAGCACACGTGAAGCGCGGGGGGGGGGGCGGCGGGGGGGCACGGCGCCGGGCGCAGCGCACCTGCGTCAGCTGGAACAGCATGCGGGAGTGGTCCCCGCCCGTGATCTGGTCCAGCAGGTCGTCCACCAGTCTTCTGCTGTAGCTCCCCGCGTCCTTCACGAACTCCTGCAGGCTGGGGGGAGGGGGGCAGGCTCAGACACACCCCGCGCGCGCGGGCCCCGCGGTCCCGGGCACCCCTCCGCCTCCCCCACGAGGTTCCGGCTGAGAGCTGCGAACCTCCCACCCGTAGCAGGTCTGGGTCCACCGGGTCTTCTAAGTGCCACGTGACCCAAATGGAAAAAGATCTCAGGTGAAAACAGTGTGAGCAGCGAGGCGCAGACGTGACGTGACGCACGCCAGCTTTTGTAACAGCTCACGTTCACGCCTCTCTGGGTCTGAAACCACGAGCCCGAGGAGGACGCCATGTGACCGGCTCCTACTGGGGGGCGGCGGGACGAGCCAGCCCCCGCGGACGGCTTGTAGTCACTCTGACTCGGGGCCACGTGCGAATGCTTTAAAACGAAAGCTACACTAACCAGCAAACGCACGAAGGAGGCAGGGAACGAAACCCCCGGCTCCAGCATCGAAGCTGGGCAGAGGCTCAGGGGCTGCCCGGGCTGCACGGGCCTGTCCGCAGAGCGGGCCAGCCGCTGGCTGGAAGCACCCACGCCACGGCCCTGCCAGCGGCCTCCTACGATGCACCGCCAAACCGACCGTGCAGAGAGCAGGCGCTGGCTGGACACTGAGCGCGTCCTGGAAGCGCCCAGCACAGCGTCCGCGGGAGGCGGCTGGGGAGTCTGGGAGGGGCCCCGGGACCGAGGCCAGGCCCCGCCGGCCACCTTCGGCTCCCGCGTGCAGCACGAGCCCGTTCGTGCGCCAGGGGCCAGCGTGGTCCAGCTACGCAGTGCCACCCGGACAAGGGGGACCGGTGTCCCTGTGGAGCTCTGAGCACGCTGCCAGCGTAACCAGCAGTGCAGTCACCAGCTGCCGACGCCACCCTCTCCCGGAAGAAATGCCCTCCTCAGCGTTCAACTGTCACCCCCTTTTCCTCCCAAAACTCTGGGTTAGATGATCATTTAATGACTGACTTATTCATTTTCAAACATGTTTGTTTTTCAAATAAAACAAAACGACATGGAAAGACTTCATTTCCTAGAGTAGGGGTCCCCAATCCCCAGGCCACGGCCTGTGGGGAACCGGGCCGCACGGCAGGAGGGGAGCAGCCGGCAGGCGAGCCAAGCTCCGCCCGTTCACAGCCGCCCCCAGCACCCGCGTCACCGCCTCAGCTCCGCCTCGGACCATCAGGTACCGGATTCTCGTAGGAGCACCGGTCCCTGGTGTCACAAAGGCTGGGGACCGCTGTCTTAGAGACTTGCAAAATTAAGTGACTGTCCCCACAGAACACTCCTAAAGTCCTACAAGGGACTAACTTGCACTTTGCCACAGAGAACAGAAACTACGTACCAGAGCAGCCCCATAGAAACGCAGCGCCACACCTACAGCGTGCCTGTCACACTGCCGTCTGCGGCGGCTGAACCGTGTCCCCAAAACTCCCCCGGTGAAGCTCTAACCCCCAGGAGCTCAGACTGTCACTGCACTGGGGGGCGGGGCCTGTCACGGGTGGTGAAGGGTAAATGGAGTCTTCAGGGGTCCCTAGCCCGACCGCGGTCCTCACAGGAAGAGCTGGGAGCAGACACGCAGGAGGGACAGCGCGGCCCAGAGGCCCCCGGAGGAGCAGCCCTGTCGCCCGCTGCAGCGCGAGCCTCCGCGACTGAGACGGTCAGCGTGTGCCGTTCACGCCCCGTCCGTGGTGCCCGCGCCGCTGCCTGCCCCGCCGCCCCGGCCGCCCCCCACGCGTCCCGACAGCCCACCTCAGCGCGCACTGCACGCCCGTCTCGTCGCCGTAGGCGGAGTACAGCAGCTCCGCCTCGTCCGCCTTCAGGTCCCCAAACACCGAGTTGTTGTGCATCGACAGGGCCGTGCTGGCGCTCGAGAGAAACGTCACTGGGGGGAGAGGGGAGCACGGGGCGTGAGGTGCGCGTGGGCCCCTCCCCGCGGATGCCCGCACGGCCCCCACACGGCCCCCCCCCGCTCCCACGCGGCGGGCCCGGAGGCTCCTGGCGCGTAACTAGCAGGACCGCGTCACCGCCCCTCACCCCACGGGGGCGGCTCGCTGTTCTGCGAGGGAGTGCGGGCGACAGGCACAGGGCACCCCGGGGACCCGCGCCAGAGCCCGCCGCCAGGACAGATCAGCCCCGCTTGCTAACGGCAGCTCCGGAACCCGCGGGGGACGGAGGGAAGAGGGACTCGCACAACCTAATCCCCACGCCCAGCGCTTCCGAGGGCCTCAGCTCTACTCCCGCTTACACGCATCAGAACCTGGACTCGGCGCCAACAGCGGGTGGGTCTGCGGCCGTCGAGGGGCCCGCCCCGCACCCCGCGGCACACTCACCCTTGCCCCTGCGCTCGTCCTTGAAGCCCAGCGTGGTGAAGCCGGGGAGCAGCTTGCTGGAGAGGGAGCTCAGGTCCACAGGGTGCGTCTCCTCCTCTGCGGGGAGACAGGCTTGAGGGGGCTGCTGGGCCCCGCACGGCGCACGCACGGTGCACACGCACACGTGCACCTCAGCACCGGTGCCGGCGGGCGGGCTCCCTGCACACACCGGAGACCGCAGCGCCAGGCGGCCTGAGCGCACTGACTCCACCTCGGCCGCTGCAGTCGACAGGACCCCGAGCGCCCTGACGCCAGCATCACACTGTCCCCAGCTGTGAGCGGCGCTGAGCGCGCTGCAGTGGCCACGGTGCGCCTGCCTCTGGACCCCGCCGCCCACCCCCCGGCAGTACGCGCGGGGTCCTTGGTCCCTGCCCACCGAGCTGCCTGTCCTCGCACCAAGGGCACTACGCTCCGGTCACGCTAGAGGCCAAAGAGGCCGGTCACTGCGCCCCGTGCATCAGGGAGCAGCGAGTGAACCGCGTGCGGGGGCCGGGAGGAGGCCCCAGGCACGCGTGGGCCCAGGGCCGTGTTCCGTGTCCCACATGCGTGAGTTCAAATCCTGCGAGTTCTGCTTTTCTCCAAAGGACAAACGCCTGAAATCTCTTTCAAGGAGACGGGAAAGCACAGGGTGCGTTCTGCAGGCCGTGAAGACGGCCTTCGGGCTGGGTGGACCCCCCACTACGCCTCCTCCGAGATGTTCCTCCATGCGGTTACGGGGTGCGCCGCCAGCGCCCCATGCAAGCTTCGGGGCAGAGCTGGGCACCGGTGTCTGACGAGAGACACCCCCGGAAGCCCAGCCCCCTGCCTGCAGTTCTGCAGTGCCACTCCAGCCCGGGGGCAGCACCTCCGGCCAGTGGACGGCCACCCCGGTCCCTCCACCAGTGTCGGGCGGGGCCGGCAGGAGCGGGGAGCCAGACGGTCTCTCGCCCGCACGTCCCGCTGGCGGCACACGCTCCAGGGACACTGCACGTCGCACGTGGGCTGTGAGGTACACTCCCTGGCCGGGGGCCGAGACCGGGGCAGCGCGCGGGCCGGAAGGAGAAGGGCCCGAGCAGGGCCACTCACCGTCGGCGTCCGGCTCGGCCGCGTTGACCACGCTGTAGAGCAGGCTCCCGTCCCCGCCCTTCTTCAGGTAGCCCATCTGCAAGGAAGCAGGCCTGAGCGCCGTGCCGAGGGACGGCCCGCGTTCCCCCAAAACCGAGGCCTAGGACCACGGCCTGGCCGCACGGGTCCCGGAGAGCCACGAAGTTTACTTGTGTCTCCGTGAACAAGACCACAGCGGCCCCCTCCCCCTTCCCTAGAGCTGAGGACCCCGTGCAGAAGACGGCGTGCACAGCAACGCCGCAACAACGCTTCCAGAAGACTCTACACGGCTCCTTCTACAAAGGGGCTTTCGAAAGAGAACACTTTACAGAAAGAGCTTTCTACGGTACGTCAGAAACCTCAAGAGGAGGAGTCGGGACAGGACACTGGCCGGCCAGCGTCACGTTATCGAGGCCGGCCTGGCGGCTCCATCTCCAGGGCCCAGGGGAACTGCCTCCACTGACCACCCGCCACGCTGGCCCGGCCACGAGCGAGGGCAGGAAGGGGAGGCCCCGGCACGGTGCGTGTGCGTGTGGGGCAGCCACCCGGGGGGGCAGCGCCTGGGCGTGAGGGTGGGAGACAGTTTGCGCTGGAGAAGATGAAACAAGTGACAAAGCACAGAGCCAGGCTCCTCACAGCCGGTCACGCCAAGCGGGGGGCTGGGAGCGGCCCAGGGACACCCAGGGCACCGGAGGTCTCAGGGCGCACAGCTCTCCGTCCATCTGGGTCCCCCAGAGGCTGTGCGTGCGTAACGGCCTTTCCTAGCTCTGTCCACTGAGGGCCGCGCCCGGCACCCAGGGCCGGGTGTCCAAGCTCCATCGCCCAGCCAGGAAGCGGGGCTCCCTGGGGAAACGGCTGCCACGCGCAGGCCCCCAGACCGCAGCGCGAGCCACGCCAGGAGCCGCCGACGGCCCAGCACGCACGTACGTGAAACTGATCTGAACAGGTTTCACATTCCAACTTATCCAAGAAAATCATCATTTCAAAATTCTTTCCAGTCTAGCATGTTTGTACTTAGCATAGAAAAAACAAAGTTCTAGTAAGTTTTCACACAGACTACCTGTCCAATAAGACTTTATACCTATCACAGCAAATAAAAACCACGAAAATTCGGTCGACGTCCGTCCCACGACCACGAGAAGGCGGAAGCTGCACACGTGGCCTGCGCTGTCCCTGCTGGAAGTGCTGGCCCAGAACACCTTCTGGGGTTGGGGCAGGTGACTCCCGAGGACCAGCGGCCCGCTGAGCGGGCTCCTCGCGGTCAGACCCACGAGGGGCTGCGGGGGCAGCACACGGGGCCGTGAGCACGCAGAGCCCAGGGTCAAGCTGAGGCGGAGAAGCCTGGCAGGCCAGCCTCCGTTGAGTGACAGAGGTTAACACACCCCTGACCCAGTGTCTGCCCCCCGAAGACCCCCTTCCCCCAGGAGACGGGCCAGCAGGCTAGGAAGCCTGTGAGGACGAGGGCCTGACCCCGACCGTAGCACGGGCTCCTGAGCTGGGCCCTCCAGCGCCAAAGGCTCTCCCAGGGCAGCGGGGGGCCGGCGAGACCCGCCAGCACCGCCGGCTGCGCCGCTGAGGTCAGGGACCGTACCTTGCCGCCCGGCAGGAGCCGGCTGACCCTGTCCCGCGCCTCGTCGGCCGCGTGCTCCACCAGGGCCAGCACGTGCTCCTCGGCCGTGCTGTCCGTCAGGCTGCACGCGTTCCCTTCCGGCTCGAACATGCAGCTGCAACGCAGGACACCGCAAGTCACCCGAGGCCCGCGGCGCACGCCACCCCCGCCCCCCGCCGCGGCCGGTCCCCGAGGCCCCCGAGGTCACGCGGAGGGCCGGGACGCGCGGCACGAAGCGCTTTCGTCCGTCCCTGCAGCGCTACCCGCGGTGGAGCAGGCCGCTCGCGCGGAGATGGCGGGGAGCAGGAGGCGCGCGGACCTCCACGCTCCTCGCACCCAGCCGCACTTCGGCCGCTTTACGAACATGAGGAACGTCCACCGACGGCAGCCTCGCCAGTCAAAGCGACACTCAAGGTGCCATCAGTAAAGTGACAAAAGCCCCACGGAGGACTAAGGCTGGTGGCGCGCCGGGATGGGGTGCGGGGCGCACATGGCGGGAGGGCCCGAGGGACGCCCGCGACTGCGGCAGGCGAGCCCCGCGTCCCACACCGAGGAGTCCTGAATTCAAGGGCTGAGAGGCGCCGGGTGCAGCGCCTGAGGGAGGCAGCCTCTGCCGTGGAAAGCTCTGGAAGGTGGTGGGCAGGCCCGCCTGGGGATCGGGGCTGCGGGAAGGCCGGCCCTCCGGCCCACGTTTACAGCCACAGCAGGCGCTCCGGGAGCGTGCGAGAAAAGCCCGACACGGCCTAGGTCCCTACCCCGTCCTGCACGTGCAGGGGCTTCCCAGTGTGGGAAGAGCTGGGACGCGTCAGCAGCGCACACGCCAGGGCTGGACAGGCAGGCACGCCGTGCCACAGCTGGGACAGAGCACACATCCAGCAGCAGGGGCTGTCCCAGCCCCTGGCCGCCCGTGTCCACTAGCACAACAGTGACTGCCCTCCAGGACACGCTGCTGTGCTGGCCGCAGGGCGGCGCTGAGCCCACACGCAGAGCGAGGGCCACACAGCGCACCACCACTTTCCACAGACCGGACCCCCGGCCCGCCGGCCGGCACCTCCCGGGGGTGCCCGCGACGCTGTCACCCACGCGCTTGGGCGGCGGGGAGGGGCGGCGGGGAGGGACGGCGGGGAGGGGCGGCCGTGCCCCTCGAGCACGACGGAGGCTCCTGCGCAGCCACGGCCCCCCCGCCTGCCGCCACGGAGACGCCGGCCAGGGCGCCGCGTGTCCGCTGCCAGCTCGCCCCGAGCGCCCGCGTCCCACGTCCCGCGTCCCACGCGCGGTGCGCCCCACGGGCCAGCGCCCCGCCCTGTACCTGAGGACCTCTCTGCTCGGCCTTTTGGATTTCTTGGCGGTCTCCACGTGCACGGGCGCGGCTTCGGGAGGAGGGTCCGCGACGGCGGCGTCCTCGTGGCCCAGAAGCGCCGCCTGCTGAGAGAAATCCATGTCCTGCATGAACGACACGCTGCGCTTCAGAGCCAGCAGCCGCTCCTAGAATCAGAAAGCACAGAGCGGCGCGCGCTTTACCTCTGCCCCCGGCCCGGACGCCGCGCCGACGGGGCGGTGCGGGCGGCCTCAGCCTCACCTGGCCTAACGGCTAGGCTTCCGAGAGCTGCGGCGGGGCGAGGCCACGGGGTCAGCACCAAAGGGTGCGGCCCGCGGGCAGCGAGCGCCCAGAGCTGGCGGGGGGAGCCGGCCAGAGGGCGCGGGGCTGCGCCTCACCTACGGGCCCACGAGGCACGAGGCCCTGGTCCTAGACACGTGACCCATGCGACCTGGCACAGGGACAGACCTGGGGGCCACTCAGGCTGGCCGGGATGTCCCGGCTGGATTTCGCGAGGCAGCCACACTAGTGACACAGCCCCAAAGGCCGGCTGCCACCCAGTGAGGCGGACCCCCGGGCTCGGGACCAACAGGCCCCGACCTCTCCGCCAGCCCCGAAGGAGACGTGGCGGCCAGGCCATGATCGGGAGGGGGAGGAGCGTGCCTGGGGGACAGGGCCATGGCGAGGCAGCCTGGGGCGTCTACCCTAGAGCGAGGGGTCACACCGTGGCCAGGGACAGACGGGTGGAAGCGTGGCGTGCACTGGGAGCTTCTGTCGGGGCAGAGACGCGGGCAGGGCTCTCGCGTCCGCGGCCCGCGCTGTCCGCGGGCTTCTTACTTTGCTCATCATCTTGAAGCCCGCGTGCAGGATCTTCTTGGCTAGCTTGTAGTACACCGTGTCCGGCCGGTTGTACGTCATTGCGTTGTCACACATCAGCTTGAAGTCTGCCTGGAAGAGAGAAACCAGTCGCCGAGCTTGAAACCACAGACAGCAGCAGGAAGTCTGGACTCTGCCGAAGAGGCCGAACAGAAGCCTAGCGGGAAGCAATCACATTTGGTCTCTGATTAAACTTCTCTCAGAGTTTTCCTAACTGGCCATCGCTCTTTACTCGCATGAAGCAGCCTTGCTCAGCCGAATGAGCACCCTTCGTGAGGAAGATGGGGAGCGGCTCGGACCCGGCCACGGGAAAGCCTGGGGCTGATCCGAGAGTGGGCGCTCCGGTCCTCCCCCTCTGGGATTTTCCCACGGAATTTACATTTCACCCACGGGTCGTTACTCGTGCTACTAAAAAGAGCCTTTCCTTAAAATAGTCACACTGACCAACAGTCTGTATAAAAAGCAAGTTATGTAAATCACCGGTACTTTAACGTCCTAACCAAAATTTAACACGTGCCTGTCGTAGGGGAATTAGACGTCAGGATGACAATGTCCACTGAAGCCATGGGTCAACGTAGCGCATGCTACCTGGGGACCTTACCAAGTCACTGTGCCAGTGTCCCGGGGGCCAGGTGGGCCTGCGGCCGTGACGCCCCAGCCCACCACAGGTCCCACCTGCGTCAGGTCAGAACTCTCCCGAAGACAAGACACAGGTGGTCACTGCCCACGACCTGGCTGTCGCTGGACAAGAACGCCCAGGCAGGGAGCGGAGGGGTCAGGGCCTGGACACTGTTCACGCCTGCCCTCTGGTGCTGTCACCGGCCCCCCCGAAAACTCGCCCCCACTCCCAGCCGTTCAGCCCGCCACGTTGTTCCCGCAGGGCAGCAGCCCCGTCCAGGGACGTCCCCGTAAAAGGTGGGACGCTAACAGACCCAAGAAGGAAACCCAGCGCCTTTTTCTAAGTGACACCACTGCCCGTGCTGCAAGGATTCACTCTGATTCTCCCCAGGATTTCAAAGTCATCCGGCCACTTCCACCTCGCACAGCCGGCGCTAAGAGTTAGCGAAGGAAGTGCTCAGAGAGCGTAAGAACGTATCATTCTAAAACCCGACTCCCAGTTACTCTAAGACAACGCTAAGAATTAGGAAAATTATATTTCTAAAAAACACCCATCCTGGACCAGGCCACATCCTTGCTTCACCTATCGTGTCCCATTTATGTCGGCACAGTCACTTCAAAAACTGTGGCACTTCTAATAGCATGGAAGGGGTGGACCAGCTTCTAGGCCAAGGTACAGAGCAAATGACAACCGACCCATCTCCCTGGCTCTGTGCAACATCGGCTCAAACACACACACACACACGCCGGGAAAGCCTGGCGCCGGACACGCGAGCTGCACGAAGCACGCAGGGGCGTGAACCGACGCGGGGCCCCCCGAGGACGATCCCCGGGGCTGAGATCGGTTTACCTTGAATTCCGTGACGGACTTGTATTCGTTAGCTCCGATCTTGTCCTTCATCGTGCCAAAATCCATGGGGTGTTTTATTATCATGGAGTAGCCGGGAGCAATTGCATCCGTGACGGGAAAAGCAAAAAATCCATGAGGGTCTTTTCTGAAAACAAAACATCTTCAGATTTAAACTAGAAAACTAAAATCTAAATTCCGAATGACACAAAATCCCTCCCGATAAAAATGTGATGCCATTAACCAAAGTTAGTTACTTACAAATAAAGAATAAGTTTACGCTCTTTGAAAGGGTGGCAGGTGTTCTGGAAATGCCGAACACTCCAAAGCCAGCAGGTGGCTCCAGCCGTGAAGTGCACAGCGCAGCGTGCCACCCCTCACGCTGCCTCTGCGGACACAGCCCTCCCTGCTCTGCCCGTGTGCCTGCCCGCCCGTCAGACTGGGTGTTTCTGGTGAAGGTGACGTGTCCGCTTCACGGGCCATGGGGTGGGGGCGAGAACACCTGAGGGACCCCGAACGTCCCCACGCACAGGGTCTTCCGACACACTCTTTACCTCTGGAGCTGGCGGAGAAAGTGCTCCAGCAGCTGCTGAATAGGCGTGCTCTCGTTTTCAGCTGATGATGTAAAAAGTAAAAAATATATAAATGAATGAAAAATTGAACACAGGGAGTTGCTATCACTTCTCGGGAGGGCTCCAATTTCACAGCACGTCTGTTTGGAGCTCCACAGCACCTTCCCCTCCCCTGCTCGCCGTGAGAATCTCGGCTGGCAGCTCGGTGGCTGCGGCAGCTACACGTGCATTGTAGCTCCGGTCTCACCCCCAAAGCGTGCCCCGAAATAGCTCGCTTTTATTGTAACTTTCACATCATTCTAGTATACTGATAGTCTCTGGAAACAAATGACACCCTATTTGTAACATTCTACGTTTAGTAATGATACTTCCGTCTACCAAAGCAGTGATTCTTATCCCTGAAAACGTCAAACGCTAGAAAACACAACGTGATTACACGTGACGTTTACACCGTCCTCAAACAGCAGTCAGCTGAACGTTCATCTGATGAATCTGACTTACGCACACGTTTGTTACATCAAGATCAAGGACGTCTTCTATTTAGAAATAACTCCAAGAACAGTTTTCATGTTTTATTTCACATTGAAAACCAGTCAGAGTTGCTTCAGCCTTTAACATTTGTATAAAACTAAATTAACACTGGCAGCAACCTGCACTTTTTTACCTAAACTGGAAATTTAACCACGAGGTTCCAATAGAAACTAGATACAAAGGTGAACCAGACCCACTCCTGGCTCCCAGGGCGCTCAGCTGCGTGGGAAAGCTCACCCACGCTTCGGTTCCCAAGCCCGAGAGTGCCAACATTCCTGAAAACAACGCAGAGCCACCACTCAGCAGCCTGCTTCCACCCCGACTGCCACTGGGCCCGGCACGCTACAGACGAGGGAGGGGGCTGCGGACACGAACGCGGACCTGGCTCCGCCGACCATCGCCTCGCCCGAGCTCTGAGCTCTGGAGGCGCCGCTCATGTGTAGGCCGCGGAGAGCAGCCGGCAAGTCCCAACGTGACGCCCGCCCCTCAGTGACCGGGGAGGGCCAACGCGGCCGCATCTGGCCGTCAGCTCTTCTTATGGCTGGAGCGGGGGCGGTACCGGGTGTGCGACCTCAAGCAGCTCAGCGGGACTCAGCCAACCATCACCAGCGACTGAATTAACTTCGCAGACACGTTCATTCATGAACTGTTGCGTGCGCCCAACCTTCTCCCCCACGTGCCCAGCTGCCTGCGTCCTGCCTGCTCACCCTGGGGTGACTCACACAGGGGAGGGTCCTGCCAGAACACAGCACCACTCGCCGTGATTGCTGGGAGATGGACATGCCTCTCGCCACCCCCAGCAAGAAAAGAAACTCGGGAAGAGCAAAGCCAGAACCTGAGTGACGTGACCCTACACATCACAAGTCAGAAGGTTCCAGAAGCAACTCTGGGGGAGCTGGCATGGCGCCCAGGGCTCCTGGAGGCCGGAATAACTGAGTCCAGCACCAGCCCCCTCCCACTGCGACGAGCCTCTCAGCTCACGGGCTTAAGGGAATAGGCCGGGAGCCGCAGCTGGCCAGCCCTGCTCTAGACGATCAAAGGTGACAGTGACAACCTCAGGGCCAGCCACACCTAACGTGAGGGCCTGGAAGAGAACACACGGGTCCTTCCCTCCTTTCCGTACTTCTCCCCAGAGGCCGACAGGCGCGGAGCCGACCACAACTTCACAGCGACGCGCTCCAAGGCAGGCTCGGAAGAGGCCGGCACTTGCCTGGCTGTGTCCGGCACGCTCGGACGGGCCGGTCGGGGGGCGGCTCCACCTCCACCTTCTTCCCAGGATCGAAGTCGTCGGCCTCGCCCTCGGTGTCACAGTGCTCCTTCTCCCGTTTCCGCTTCTTCTCCTCCTGGGAGGTCGAGGCAGCGAGAGCAATGCACGGTCGTAAGCAGCCGCCCCGCTTCTCTGGGCAAAGCCCTCACCGCAGACTCCGCCCCTGCGAGAAGTGGGCACACGGAGCAGAGCGAACGAAGCGACGGCCTCCCTGGTCTGCCTTTTGCTACAGCTAGGACCCCCCGGTTTGCTAAGCCCCCCGCTGCACCCGGCCTCTGCCCCCAGGGGTTTCGGGGCCACCACGCTGGCCACCACTCTTACCTTGCGCTTCCTCCTTTCTTCATCGTCCAGGTATTTCTCCTTCTCGGACTTCTTCTTCTTCTTCTTCTTCTTTTCTCTGTGCCTCTCCCGCTCGTGGTCCGACCGGTCATCGTAGTAGCTGGAGTCGTGGCCAGACCCCGAGAGTTCAGTCACTTCGCTGCCTCCCACCTTGAGGACCAGCTTCAGGGGCTTCTCCAAGGGCTTGTCCGTGTAATCTGCAGGGACAGCGATGGTGACTCTAACACAAGTGCTCAGAGGAAACGCCGGCAACCAGCTGTGGCCCTCTTGTGGGTGTTCTGGGGAGGGAGGCCCAAGGAGGAGGAGGGCCCCGTCCCCTAAGGTGGGCACGTGAATGCCGAAACATCGGGGACCCACAGCTGAGCTGAGCGCGACCTCCCCCTCCTCCCCCTCACCACCCTCAGGGAGCTAGAGGGGTCGCTGCTGCCACTCTGTCTGTCAGGGCGCAGGCACAAGGCGGGCGCCGGGACCCGCAGCCCGACCCCGCACCGCCAAGCCCCCGGCTGCGGTCCAGCGGGTCGGCCGGCTCGGGAACGAGCGGCTGCGGGCCCAGGCGCGGGCGGGGGTTGCCGCTCCCGGAGCCGGGACAGACAGGGCCGCCCGGACGCCCGGCCTGTCCCCGCCGCAGAGCGCGCGCGGCCTCACCCTCGTACGACGAGCGCCACTCGGCCTTGTGCTTCTTGTGCTTCTTGCCCATGGCGGCGGCGCGGCGGCGGCGCGGGCCGAGGGCAGCCGCGAGCCGGGCCGGAGGCTGGCCACCGCCCCGCGGGCCTGGCCGGCCGCCAGCCTCGCCGCGCCCAGGTCGCCGGGCCGCGCCGGAAGCGGGCGCCGCGGCCGGAAGTGGCCCCGCCCCGCGCGTGCGCGCCCGGCCGAGCGCTTCCGGGTCAGGGGGCGGCGCGCGGCGCGCGGCGGATTCAAAGCGCGGGCGCGGCCGGCGGGCCGGGAGGCGGCGGTGGCGGCGCGCGGCGCGAGGCGGCGGTCACGCTCCGGCCAGGCGCCCGCTGCTCCCGGCGGCCGCGGCGCCATGGACCAGGCGGTGGGCGACCTGAAGCAGGCGCTGCCCTGCGTGGCCGAGGCGCCGGCCGTCCACGTGGAGGTGCTCCAGCGCGGCGGCAGGTGAGCCGGCCGCACCCGCGGAGCTATCGCGCCTCGGGGAAGCGTGGGTGATGTCCTTGGAGCCAGCACCCCCACCCCGGGTCCCCCGACGCCCACTCCCGTGGCCGGGCATCCTGTCGGTCCGGAGTGACCCCTCGTGAGCGCCTTGGGGGGAGGGTCGGGCAGGGCTGTGTCCACGGAGGGCGCCCTCACGGCCCCGAAAGATTCCTAGCAGAATGTAAAGGTGACTGTGGCCCTTCGGGGGGAGCTGCCACAGCGTGGGGAAGGCACACCTGGCGATCTAGAATGGCGTGGCCTGGACCACAGGGTGGGCGGAGGGGAGCCGTGGGGCCATCAGTAGGGCCTGGCACTGTTAAGGCAGAGCCCTGAGCTGAGGCCACAGCTGTAGGAGGGGTCCTTCCTCCTCTATGGTAGGGTAGCCGCGTGCCGGGTGCTTGCTGCCCAGCCCATTGCCCTGACTCTCCTGTCGCACTTCACGCCCAGTCTTTATAGCAGCTGCTGTAGCAAGAACTCCTATTGCCACTCTCTGTATGGGGGACAGCCCTGTCCCTGCCCTCAGGCTGTCCCATGCAGGCCCACCCCCTCTTGTCCTTTAACTGATGCATCTTCTTGTTCGTGCCCTGATTTTCATTTTTTCAACTGTTACTATCTCGTGTTTTAACTTAGATCTGATGTGCTTTGTTCGTTTGCCTAGCACTGCAAAGAAAGAAGACATAAAGCTGAGTGTCAGGAAGCTGCTTAACAGACACAACATCGTGTTTGGCGACTACACGTGGACGGAGTTTGACGACCCTTTTCTGGCCAGAAACGTGCAGTCCGTGTCTATCGTGGACACGGAGTTGAAGATTAAAGACCCGCAGGTATGCGGCTAACTCCCAGCGCCCGGCAGCACTTGCTGGTAGCCGAGCGGGCGCCCTGATCTGTGCCGTTCACCTGGTGTCTGCTCCTCCCCGCAGCCGATCGATCTGAGCGCGTGCACTGTCGCGCTTCACATCTTCCAGCTGAATGAAGATGGCCCCAGCAGTGAAAATTTGGAGGAGGAGACGGAAAATATAATTGCGGCCAATCACTGGCTTCTGCCAGCAGGTACGTATGGGTGGCAGTGGCAGCAGGGGAAGCGCGCTGAGTCTGCCAGGTCGGAGCATGCCGCGTGAGTTAGCCGAGGAGGCTGTGTCCGTTGGTTTAGTAGGATTTTAGGGCGCTTTCTGGAATGGAAGGGAAAAGTAGAGGTTTCCTTTGGACGGGTCCCGCACGGATGGACAAGGTGACCGTGCTCTTCTTCCCTGCCCCAGGGGTCAGGCCTGCCCACCGCTCATTCCTCCCGCCTTCCGCACGCCTCCTCATTGCCAGCAGGTTGTAGCAGGCAGAGTCCTGGGGTCAGTTCGGTCATCGGGTTTCGCGCGTGACGTCCTGATGGGAGACCCGAGCGGCCCCTCGGCCCCGGCCGCGCACTGGCCCCGGGGGGAGCGTGGCGCGTGCTGTGGGCAGGCACAGTGTACAGGACAGCTGCGCCTGCTGATGTCACGGGAAGGTCACTCCTTCCCAGTTACTTCTCTGCCGGAGTCCTTTGGACCTGGCGCTCATTCTGCGTCCGTAATGGCTTTTTAATAAAGACTTTGATTTCTCAAACTGAACCTTATTTGTAAACTGAACTCTGTAATCAGACCCTTCGCCTGCGAGCGTCGGTGGCTCTGGGCGGGTCCGGCTGGGAGGCGTGACGCTCGCTTTCCTACCGCCAGCTTGTGGTTTTGTTCCCCGACAGCTGAGTTCCACGGGCTCTGGGACAGCCTGGTGTATGACGTGGAAGTCAAGTCTCACGTGAGTTGCACTTTCTTCCCCGGAGACCCCGCTGTTTGAAGTCGAATCGCGTCTGTGTGGCTCTCCAGCGCCTGGGGGCCCTTTGACCCAGTTGTGCTTTGGGGACCTGCTCGCTGCCGGGAGCCCGCGTCCCGGACGTCTGTTCTCTGGGGTTTCTCCCGAGTGGACTGGGTCTCTGGGACGTCCCCTGAGGGGAAGGAGGGTGCAGAATATGAAGACGGCTTCTGTTGGGTTTCACCCTGGGAAACCCGTCGAGGTGCAGGGGCTGGCGCCACGGGGCAGACAGCAGGTGGGCAGGACGGAGCGAGCACCTCTGAACCCCCTCCAAGGAGAAGGGGCCTCCTGCATGCGGTGGGGGACACTGAAGTCCGTACCGCACCCCGCTTCCGCCTAGGCTGCTCTGGGCCCCGCAGCGAGACACGGGAGTCCTGTGGTCAGTGTGCCACGCGCTGCCCACTGCCGCGCTGGCCCTGGGCGTGGTGCCTCCAGCAGTGATGGCCGGTGGGGAAGCGCGTCGTTTCAAGTTCCCTCATCGAGGACGCGGCGGGGGCAGTCGTGGAGCGGGCCTCCTCGCTCCTGCCCGCGCACTCACGCGGGGGCGCGCTTGGGGGACCGTGGCCTGTCGGCGCCTTTATCTGTGATTCCCTCTGCCCCGCAGCTCCTCGACTACGTGATGACCACGCTCCTGTTCTCAGACAGGAACGTCGACAGCAACCTCATCACCTGGAACCGCGTGGTGCTGCTTCACGGTAAAGCTCGCGGGGTCCCGCGTGGCGGGACCCGCAGGGGGACCGAGGCTTTGCCCGTGCCGCCGTCCTTGGGCGAGGGGTCACAGCGCTCTCGTCTGGGGGGGCCGGCGTCGCCCTAGAACGCTCCTCCGTGAAGCCAGGGCAGTTTGCGTTGCCTGGGCGTGTGCCACCGGGCCACCCGCCTCTGCCACGTGGCCTCTTCTGGTGCCACACTTTCCAGTAACTCTCAGTTCTCCACCTGCACCAAGTCCTGGGGCTCGAGACGGCCTCGCGTTTCCCAGAGCTCCGCGTCGTGCGCGGTCAGCTGTAAAAACTGCCCTGCGCGGAGATCCCGGCTGCTCCTCGGGGGAGGGGGGCGGGTGTTTGTCCGAGCGTCACTGGATGGCAGGGAGCCCAGGGTACCCAAATTGTGGCGAGGTGGGAGCCGAGTAACTAGCTTTTCTACGTCAGCTGAGGCTGTACGCGCGTACACACTCTCAAAAGAAGTGGTGTCTTTCCAAAAGCAGCGTCCCCAGCACGCCGTCCCGGTACCGGGCTCAGAGCCAGGGCCAGGCTCGCGTCGGGCAGTGCAAGCCGAGGCCACAAACACAAGTCGAGGTCAAATTACAGTGTATTTTACGCTGCTAGCAGGCCGCTTTGTGAGTTAACAGACAGCTTGCCCGTGGTGACCGCGGTCAGCGCGTCGCGTTCTGCTCCTTACTTTGGGTTCCGTGAAACACGCAACTGGCGCTGTCAAGAAGCCTGTCGCGGGCCTGACCCCCACACTTCTGCCTGGATCTTGTCGCAGGCCCCCCGGGAACTGGCAAGACCTCCCTGTGCCGAGCGCTGGCCCAGAAGCTGACCATTCGCCTGTCAAGCAGGTAACCTTGGTGGAGGGACGCGGCGGGACCCCGTCCTCGCTTCCCGCCCACCCCAGCGGCGGCTGCGTTGTCCGGCGACGTTTCCCACGAGCAGGTCCCTCTCGGTGCCGAGTGACCGATTTCTCTCTGCCCAGCGCGGTCTCGAGTTACGGTTTTGGGCTTTTTAAGTCTGTGGGGACTCGCTCCGTGGCCAGCGCGTGGTCTGTCCCGGTGGCCGTCCCACGCACGTTTCGGAGAGCGCGCGTCTGCTCGCGGGCGGGCAGATCTCCGGCCGTGTCCCCGCCGTGCCGCTTGGTCTGCTCTGTCACTCTCTGGGGAGGAACGGCCAGCCTCTAACGGTGGGTTCGTCTGCTTCTCCTCGAGCTGCGTCTGTTTTGGGGTTCATGGTTTCCTCACATTTGGAAAATAGCTGCCCGTTGTTTTCTCGACTAATTTCCCTGCCCCCGCCCCTTTCCCAGAGAGCCCGTGTATTCGCACGTTAGACGCTCGGTCGTGTCCCGTGGGCCGCTCGTGTGCTTTCTTGTTTCCTGGGTTTTTATGTTTTTCTCTTTCGTTTTGGACAGTTTGTGCGGTACCTCGTTTGCTTTTCATTCCATTCACTGAAAGTTTCCTTTCTGATATTCTCCGTTTGGTTCCTTTTATGCTTTTTATTTCTCTCATCATCACGTTCCTGTTAAAATCCTCACGCGAGGGAGTAGTTCTGACGTCCTTGTTGACTGAATCCGTAATTAGTGTTTTAAGGCTTTCCGTCGGCTATTTCTCCTCCGTTGCGGGTCACGTGTTTCTGCTCTTGGCACGCCGGGCACTTCCGGTGGGAGTGGACACTGCGACCGGAAGGGTCTGGGCCCTCTGAAGGCTGTGGGCTGCGTCCCGGCTGGCGTCGCTGTCCTCCTGGCGCGGTGCGATCCACTGGAGCTTGACGTTCGAGTTTCGCTGGGGGTCTGGGCGTTGTCTGGTCTTCTCAAGCGTGGCCCTCCTGGGTCGCATTGGAACACCGTGAGTGTGTAACCAGCCCTCCCTGCTTTGGCCGTTGGGGACAGGGACACACCCAGCCTGTGCAAGTGCCCAGGGAGCCTCCCGGACTTGCCCGCTCATCCACGTCCGAGCTGGCGTTGCCTCTGCGGTGACGTAGCGTCGGGAACGTTCGCTGGGTCCAGCTGAGCGACACCTGGGCCGCCCGCGCCCTGATCGGAGCCGCTGGCGGCCCGCGGAGGCCGTGTTTCTGGACCGGATCGTGCTGGTGTGACAGGTGTGGCAAGGGCCATGCTGATCCATCTCGCCCTCCTGGACGCAACCAGGCAGAAGGAAGGCGTCAGTGACACTTTCTGGAAGTCCCTCTTTTTCTTCTGTGGACACACACGACAGTCCGCTTCTGAGGACCCGGGAGTCCGCTCTGTCCTGCCTGGGTCTGGCCCCCGTTTGACTCCTGTCGGGGCCGAGCGCGTCCAGATCTCCCGCCGCCTCCCGAGCGGCCCGTGCCAGGCTCACTGGCTGCCCGAGCGTGCCGGGCTGCGGGGCCGCCGGGGGTGTTTGCGCGGTCACGTTCCCGTGCTTTGTGGAAGCAGGAAAAACGGTCAGCTCCAGCCAAGACTTGCGATGCTGCTGTTTCCGTTCATTTGCCACCTTAGTTTGGTAACTAACGCCTTTTAACCGTAGACGTCCACGTCGCAAGAAGATGAAAAGCGAGGGAGCGCGCACCCCTAATTCAAACAAAGGGGTCGTTCGGTCCGAAGAGCTCCCTCTGCGTCAGGCAGGGCCGCTGGCTGCACCCGTGGGCTCTGTCGTGCTTGCTTAGCACGCGGGCTGCGGGGACCTGCTTCCTTGTCGGCCCCTGCAGCGTCAGTGACCCGACGTGCTGGGCCGCTGGGGGACGCCGGGCGGCTGGGGCTGCCGTGTGAGTGACTGGTCCCCTCCGCTCTCCTCGTCCCAGGTACAGGTACGGCCAGTTAATTGAAATCAACAGCCACAGCCTGTTTTCCAAGTGGTTTTCCGAGGTGAGTGTGCATGTCGAGTCCGTCCTCAGGGCTGTCGACCACACAGGTGGGAGGCGTCCTGGGCCCCGGACGGACTCTCCATGGGGCCGGCCACGTGGCCGGAAGGCAGCTCTGGAGCCACACAGCAGCTGTGTGGGCACACGCAGACCCCCGACTGGGGGGTCAGGGCACCCTGCGTGACCTGAGGGGGCGGGGTCCTGCGGTCCATCCTGGTCACGCCCCTCAGCTGAGCATGCCCTCTGCCCTGAGCCTAACCGAGGGGCTCAGCAAGGTGACGTCCCAGGTGCCCCTCCCCTCTAGAGGGCGCTGGCCCAGGCAGCCGGTCAGTGGGTGGGAATGGGCGCAGGAGGGTCCGTAACGGGTGTGCCCAGCTGGTTCGCCTGTGCGCACCCGCGACCCATCGCGTTCTGGTCGTGAGGACAGCTGGGAAAGGGAGGACGGAGGGGGAGGACGGAGGAGGCAGACGGAGCGGGTGGCCCTGGGCCGGGGTCAGTGCGGCTCGAGTCACGGACCCAGCGCGTGGAGCAGGGAGGGGCGCTGGGTCACAGACCTCGTTTCTGGGTGCAGGTGGTGCTCCGAGGGCCATGGGCACGGTGGGCTGTGGAGCCACCTGGGGTCAGGGCGGTGCCAGGCGGTGACAGAGGACACACGTGTCCGCCAGGCCGACACTGAAAGTGGGTTTGGTTCCAGAGTGGCAAGCTGGTGACGAAGATGTTCCAGAAGATCCAGGATCTCATCGATGACAAGGACGCTCTGGTGTTCGTGCTGATTGACGAGGTAGGCGCGCCGGACATGGGACGCGGGCCTGGCGAGGTTCGAGACCGAACCGCCCCTTCTGTCGCTGGGGCACAGCCTGCCCCCCGCCCGGTCTACTGTGCCACGCCACCCCGTCCTTGTCCCCCGCGCCACGCTGCCCTGCCCTCGGCCACCGCGCCATTCCAAGCAGGCTCTGGTGGGCACCGCACACCCGCTGCCTCGTTCGCCCAGTCGGCGTGCCCTGTCCCGCGGGGCCGGGCGTGGCACTTTCCACTCTTTCCTCCGTCCCCACAGGTGGAGAGCCTCACGGCCGCCCGCAACGCCTGCAGGGCAGGCACCGAGCCGTCAGACGCCATCCGCGTGGTCAACGCCGTCCTGACCCAGATCGATCAGATCAAAAGGTGACAGTCGCGCCGTGCGCACTGGGGCGCGTCCTGCTCAGGGCGTCGTTGCGCATGTTCATCGTGCGAACATCACCCTGGAGGGGACGGCCCGGCTGGGCTGCCGGCCTCACGGCACGGACGGTCGCGGGCACCGCAGGCAGGTGTAACTCCTGGCCCCGTGGGGCACGTGGCCGTGCACCCAGGCCGAGAGGAGGCACGGTATAGACGGTGTAAAAATCCAGGTGTGCACGTAGGTCAGGGGCAGCAGGGCCGCTGGAGAGAGTGGGGGGAGCTGCGAGGTGCTCGCTCTGCGTGCCTGAGTGTGCGCCTGAGCGTGCGCCCGAGTGTGCACGAGCAGGGCGGGCACGTGCCGAGCCTCCCCATCGATGAACGCGCCCGAGCTGGCGTGGCGTCGACAGGCGGCCTCTCCTCGACCCCGCATCCCGCCTCCTGCTTCTCCCCGTCGTGGTCGTTGGGACCCGCACGGCACGCGCTCTCCGCCGTGGCCGTGGCTGTAAAGGCCTGACCACGAGTCCTTACGTGGGAGGTCCCGGAGGGGCGAGCGAGGGTCACCGGCTCCGGCTCTGACTCAGCACCTCCGGCGCCGGCTGTGGGTACAGGGCTGGGAGGTGGGGCCGTCAGGGGCGCTGCAGAGGTGAGAGCTTCGCCGCGGGTGGAGGTGTCGAGGGGACCGCCAGCGGCGTCTGGGGCGCTTCCTGGAGGGCCGAGGGCCGAGTGGAGCAGGCGCCCTGGCGTGCTGCATGTGGCCAGGAGCTCGGGGTGCGGGGCCTCGGGGGCTCTGCGCCAGTGCTGGGACGGGGTGCGGCCAGCCGGACGATGGTGGCCGGCCCCCGGAGCCCGCGAGGGCGTCTCCCGACACCCCGTGTGGCTGGGCTGTGGTCAGGCCCAGGCCCGGCGTGACCGGCCCTCGCCCTCCCCTGCAGACACTCCAACGTGGTGATCCTGACCACCTCCAACATCACGGAGAGGATCGACGAGGCCTTCGTGGACCGGGCCGACATCAGGCAGTACATCGGGCCGCCCTCGGCCGCGGCCGTCTTCAAGATCTACTTGTCCTGCCTGGAGGAGCTCATGAAGGTGCCCGGCTCCCTTCCCCTCCGCCCGCCGGTGTGTGTCCCTCGTGCCCCGGCCCGGCCTGGGGCCGCGGGCGCCAGTGTGCAGGGTGGTGTTCCAACGTGGCCTGACCTGTCGTCTTGGGTCCGAGGTGATTTCAGTCGTATCTGGCAGGCTGAGCTGATGGTCAGAATTACGGCCAAGAACTCGGTGGTTCCCCTTTGCTACAGCGTGATCGTCCCGCTCTTACCTGCCTGCAGGTGCTGAGCGAGTGGGAGGGGTGTGGCCCGCGGTCCGTCCGCCAGCGAGTCCTGGTTCTCATGGCATTGGCAGGTGACCGCTCCCTGGGCCTCAGTGTCCTCCCCTGAAGGAACAACAGTAGTTGTCCGGTTCACGGGTCAGCCTGACCGGAGGTCGTAGTTCATGAGGTTGTAGTGCTGCAGGGGCCATCGTAATCAGAGGTCATAGTTCACCGCAGGGGTCACCCTGCCTGGAGGTCGTAGTCCACGGGGGTCGTCCTGACTGGTGTTGCGGTCACAGGCGTCGTCGGCTCAGTGCTCACGTTCCCTTGGTCCTGGTCCCCAGCGACGGCGCCACGCACAGCCGCAGTGAGCGCGGTGATGTTTGTCCTCTCGCAGTTTAGTCCGACGGACCTGCCGTGTGCCTGGTGACGGGCTCAGGGAACTGGGGGACGAGGGCAGTAGCCAAGCCAGGCAACACACGGCCGTGCACACGGTGATCGTCGTAATGGCCTCGCTGCGGCTGCCGGCGAGGTGGGGTCGATGACCCCCACACGCCCCCCGGCATCGTGGATCTGGGGCCAGCGTCCCCGACAAGGACGACGCAGCCGCTGGCCCTCTCCGGGGTCTGGCAGAGGGTGCGTGGGCAGCCCCATGGAGCTGTGGCCCGTGGCGACGCCGTGACGCAGTGTTGCTGGCGGGAGCCGGGCGACGGCGACTGCCACTGTGGTGTCACTCACGCTGTGCTGTGCCCCGGGGGGTGCTCAGCCAAGGGACAGACACCGGGAGCCGAGCTCATGGCCAGGGAGAGTGTCTCAGCATGTGACAGTGGCCCTGTCGGTCGGGATCTAACCGTCTGTTGTCCATGGCCTGCTGGACGCGCCCGTCCGTGGAGGGGCAGCTGGGGGCCGCCCTGGGGAGGCCCCGGGGAGCCACCGGTGAGGTCCGAGCACACAGAACGCACCTTGCTTGGTCTTACCCACAACCCTCCTGGGACCACCACAGTGCAGTCCCGTCTCCCCGGCCCAGCGCCCCAGTCCAGATGGCTCGTGTTGGGGTTCACTGGGGAGCGCGGCTGCGCTGCCCGACTGGTCAGCGCGTGCCTTTGGCAGCGAGCGTCCAGTATGCGGACGGGGCCTAACAGGCGACCCAGCCCCGTGTGGTCTCACCGAGTGAGGGCAAACAGACCCCCGGGAGGCAGGCAGAGTCCTGGCCCCAGGGCCCAGCTCTGCCATCTGAGGGTGGTGGCACGTCCTCGACACTCAGCACCAGCCCGGGCCTCCTCCCGGACACGCGGTGAGGACACGTTGTGACCAAAAGCACAGAGGAGGCTGGGCCACTGCTGGTTCCTGAGGCGCGTTTTGTTCCGTCCTTCGTTTGAAGAAGCGTCGGCGAGGGGGGCCTGTCACGGGGTGCACGTGCACCGGCGTGGGGGGACCCTGTTGCGGGGGTGCGCGTGCACCGGCGTGGGGGGGGCCTGTCGCGGGGGTGCGCGTGCACCGGCGTGGGGGGGCCCTGTCGCGGGGGTGTGCGTGCACCGGCGTGCCCCCGGCGGGTGGCTGTGCCGCGTTGGCGCCGCCCGGAGCTGACGCCCGCCGCCCCGCAGTGCCAGCTCATCTACCCGCGCCAGCAGCTGCTGACCCTGCGCGAGCTCGAGATGATCGGCTTCGTCGAGAACAACGTGTCAAAGCTGAGCCTGCTCCTGAGCGAGATCTCCAGGTGCGGGGGCCTCGCGTGGGGGCCGGGGCCGCCCCCCGCTGTGGGGTGGGGCCGTGAGGACTGCAGCCTTCCGGGGGCGGGGGAGGGTCCGTCCCGAGTCATTGCACACGGGCTGGGGCGTCCCCTGAGTCCCGGGGCCGGAGGCCAGCTGCCCTCCCAGAAACACCACCGGATAAGGGAAGAATGTGCTGCACTTGTATCCCAGATGGCTTTGGGGCCCCAGCAAGGGCCAGGGTGGAGCAGAGCCTAGGACGGTGGGACGGGGTGAGCCTGAGAGGACTCAGAAGGGCTGTGGCGCGGTGTGAGCAGGGGCCTCGTGGGCGGGCAGGGGTCGCACTGCAGAGGCGGATGGTGGCGTGAGGGGAGCGAGGGCAGGGGCGGGGGGCTTCGCGTTCCGACCACAGAGTGTTGTGCTCGGAGCCACGTCGCGGGTTCGGAGCGGAGGGACGGCAGGGAGAACGGTGTTCAGTGACGTCGGTGTCCCTTAGGAGGTTCAGGGGCTCGTGCAGAAACCCACACGTGCAAAGCGGCCCATGCTGCAGGCCATGCAGCCGCTCCACGTGGCGGTGCCCCTGGGTGGCAGCCGAGGGGGAGCCGCCCACTGAGGGGCCGCGGGAGAAGGGGCGTGCATGGGGGGCGGGGCCTGGCCCACAGGACTGTCCGTGCCCACGACTCCGCTCGTCCCCTTCGCAGGAAGAGCGAGGGCCTGAGCGGCCGCGTGCTGAGGAAGCTGCCCTTCCTGGCTCACGCGCTGTACATCCAGGTGGGTCCCCGGCGGCCTCGCTCGGCCCCTCTCAGCAGGGCGGGCCCCCTGGGGGGTCACACTCGGGGCTGTCCTCAGCTGCTCAAGGGGCGGGCTCCTGGGGCAGAAGGGGCTGCAGGCCTGGTGCCTTAGTGTGGGCCCCGAGCCCTTTGGGCAGAGGTGGCCGGCCTGTCCCTGCCCACACACCCCTCGCGTGGTGTCACGAGCCCACGGCCCCGCCTCGGGCGCCCGCGCCCCTCCGCTGTCTGCGCCGGGGGCGGGGCGGGGTGGGGACCGCAGTGGCCCCAGGGCGCGGGCCACCCCACGAAGCCCACGTGTCGTTGCAGGCCCCCACCGTCACCATCGAGGGCTTCCTGCAGGCCCTGTCCCTGGCGGTGGACAAGCAGTTCGAAGACAAGAAGAAGCTGTCGTCCCGCGCCTGACGCGGGCGCCCGCGGGGCCGCGGGCCCAGCCCGGAGGCCGCTCCCCGGAGGCCGCTCCCCGGGGCCTGCGCCGCCCGCGAGGCGTGTGCTGCGCCGCGGGCGTGGACTCGCGTGCTGGACGGCGGGCGGCCTGCCGCAGGCGGCTTGTTTTAAAGAGCAACAGTCTGCGTCCTGCTGTCTGTTTGTAAAGAACCGTCTCGATGTGTCTGTCTCCTGCTCTGGCCCGTGGGGCACAAAATGCTGACAGTTTTGTTGTGAGGAGGAGTGCTGGGGGTTAGGAGGCCACGGAGAGGGCGCGTCCTGTGACGGTGTGACCGCGGCGTTGAGTGCCCCCGTCGCTCGGTCGAGGGGCCCCGCTGTCGGCCGCGGGCTCGCTCAGGGCGACCTTTCAGAGGCCACACGTGAAAGACAAGCTGTTCCTCTGTCACAGGAGCTGGAAACGTCCTGGGTGAGGCGTCTGCACCGCGGTCAGCCCCCCGGGGCGGCGGGCCCTCGGCGTGGCTTCCGGTGGGAGCGTGCCCGACGCCCCTGTAACCACGGGGCGCGCTCCCTGCCGCTCCTGCCCTGACGACGCGGCTCAGACCCGTTCACACGAGTGAGTGTGAAGTCGAGCGGGTGTGAAGCCGATTGGCCAGCCGTGGCGCCTCCCACGTTGTGTTTACCCTTGTCTCACGCTAAAATAGGTTCCGTGTTAGTGTTTTGTACACATTTCTCAAAGAACGTGTCACCTTTTACGTGACTTTGAGTATTAAACTTTTTCCAGAATGTTCTCGGTTTGTTTCTCTTGTTACTCACAAATGCTTTGAGTTTTAGTTAGAAACGACTCTTATGGCTTTTCGCCTGATTATGCGTTGAGGGTGAGTGCAAAAGAGGCCGCGCCCCTTTGGAGGGCCCGCACACACAGCCACGGAGCGGGGTTCCTGGGTCGCCCAGAGGGTTCCCCCACCCCCAGGCCCTGCCGTCTTTGCTCCCACAGCTGCAGGGTGGGCGGCGGGCTGCTCAGCAAGGCGTCCTGCCCCAGCCAGGGCCCATGGGATGCCACGTGACAAATAGGTGACGTCGATGTCCTCCTCAGGACATGTCCAGCCTGCCGCACACCATCCACAAGGTCGTCAGCGCCTCGGGTGGCCACGCCCTCAGCAAGACCCTCTGTGTGAGGCTGACCATGAGCCCCAAGCCCAAGGGCAGGAGAAGGGAGGGGCCGCCACCAGCCAGGGCGAGGGCCTGGACGCCCACCCAGATGCCCCGAGGACCCCACTCAGTGGCAGCCCTCCCTATCCCTATGGCCCTCGCCTCCCATGCACCAGGCCCCAGCTTACTGTGAATTGTCCCTGCCCCGCCCAGGGCAGAATCTGTTCCCTGAATATGGCACCTGCAGGGCTCAGAGGTGTCTGCTCAGTGGGTGAGCAAGTGAACTAATGAGTGGGTGTGTGTCAATTATGAATGGATGTGTGAGTGAATTAATGAATGGGTGAGTGAATTAACAAATGAGAGTGAATGAATGAATGGGTGGGTGAGTGAATTAACGAATGGGTGAGTGAATTAATGAATGGATGAGTGAATTAATGAACAGGTGAGAGAATGAAATGATGAGAGTGAATTAATGAGCGAGAATGGTGAATGAATGGGTGAGGAATGAAGGTACAGGAGTGATTGAATGGGCGACTGAATTAATGAATGGGTGAGTGGATGAATGGGTGAGTGTGAAATAATGAATGAGCAAGAGCAATGAATGAATGGTGGGTGAGTGAATTAATGGGTGGGTGAGAGTGAATTAATGAATGGGCAGGAGTGAATTGAATGGGTGGGTGAGTGAATGAATGGGTACATGAGAATGAATGGGCGAGTGGTGAATTAATGAATGGGTGCATGAGTGAATGAATGAACGAGAGTGAATTGAATGGGTGAGTAAATCAATAGATGGGTGGGTGAGTGAATGAATGGATTTGTGTGAATTAATGAATAGGTGAATGAGTTAATGAATGTGAGTGGGTGAATTAATGGGCAGGAGAACGAATGAGTGAATTAATGGGTGAGTGAGTTCATAAATGAGTGAATTAATGAATGGGTCAGTGAGAATGGATGAGAGTGAATGAATGGGTGGGAGTGAATTAATAAATGGGAGAGTGATGAATGAATGGGTAAGAGTGAATGAATGGGCAAGAGTGAATTAATGGGTGGGTAGTGAATGGGTGAGTGACTTAATGAATGCGTGGATGAATGAATGGGCAAGAGTGAATTGAATGGGTGAGCAAATTAATGAATGGGTGGGTGAGACTGAATTAATGAAGGAGCACATGAGTGAATGAATGGGTGACTGAATTAATGAATGGGTGAGTGAATGAATGGGTATATGCATGAATTAATGGGTGAGTGAATGAATGGGTGGGTGAGTGAATGGGTGAGTGAGTGAATGGGTGACTGAATTAATGAATGGGTGAGTGAATGAATGGGTATATGCGTGAATTAATGGGTGAGTGAATGAATGAATGGGTGGGTGAGTGAATGACTGAGTGAGTGAATGACTGACTGAATTAATGAATGGGTGAGAGTGATGAATGAATGGGTGAGAGTGTGAATGAATGGGTATATGCGTGAATGAATGGGTGGGTGAATTAATGAATGGCTGCATGAGTGAATGGGTGACTGACTGAATTAATGAATGGGTGAGACTGATGAATGAATGGGTGAGAGTGTGAATGAATGGGTGAGCGTGATGAGCAAGTGGGTGAGGGAATGCACATTCACCTCTTAGACCTGGAGCCGGCTCCCTGCAGGACGGAGGGCGAGGTCACCGAGGGCCCCAGGGCGGCTGACAGGGCTGTGGCTCAGGCAGGTGAGGGGCTGGGGCCAGGCTCCGCCCTCCGCCCCTGCAGACCTGGGCAGGCGGGCGGGGCAGGGCCAGGGGCCAGTGCTGAGCCCAGAGTTTGCCTGAGGACAGGTGAGGCTCCTTGGGGCGGCAGCCCCCAGCTTCAGCCTGGCACCCTGTGGTCCCGCTCGCAGATGGATGGGTGGTGACAGGCCCCCCCAGCACTGCCCCCACCCCTGCGCCAGACAAAAACACGGGGGTCCCGGTGGGGCGAGCCCGGGAGGGCCTGCAGCCACTTCCCCCCGGCCGCCTGCCCCCCGCCCGCCCCCCGCCCCCCAGGACGGGCACCGCCTCCTGCAGCCCCCGCCGCAGCCCTACAGCCACAAGCGGCACCGACAGAAGGGCAGGGGGGGCCACTCGCCGCCCAGGGCCACGCCCGGCCGGCCCTCGGTGGCGGAGCACGAGGCCGTGCGGGCGGCGGAGGGCTACGCGGTGCCCGTGGCCCAGCGCTGCCACCACCCGCCCGAGCGCACCTGCGCCAGGCCCCGCCTGGGCTCGCGGAGAAGGCCCTCGGCCCTTGGCTGTGGTTGGCGCCCCTACCCACCCTGCTGCCGACGGGCACCTTCTGAGTGTGAGCCAGACCCGCGTGGGGGCGGAGGACGCTGTGACCAGATGGGCCGTGTGCAGACCCCACGCACTGACCACGACCTGGAACTCCGCAGGGAACCCTGCGGCCCCTCCAAGTAACCCCCCCCCCCGCCTCTGGCCGCCCCCGGGGGCCTGGTCCCTGCGCTCCCCATGACACCCTGGCTCCTGTCCCCACAGGCCCTGTTCCAGGCCACCGTGTGAACGCCCCGGGGTGCCCTTGCTTACCCAGCAGAGACGAAGGACGGCTCTGTCCTCGGCTGCCACCCAAGGCCCCACGGAGTCACGGACACCGGCGGCATCACATCGCGCAGCTCGCGGTGGCGTCCGCCTGCTGTCTGAGCACGTTCAGACTCAGACGCACAGCTGCTTCAAGACACCTGAACCCCAGAAGGCCCCCGCCCCCGCCCGCCCACTTCCCACCTGAACTCGTTCTTGCGTTTTGTGCAGGTGGAACCGCATGTGACCGGCCGCGACCGGCCCCTCACCCGGCTCATGCGTGCCGCGGCGTGTCGGGCTGCCACCCCTCTTAGTGACAGTTGTGTGTCCCACGTCCGTCTGGCTGCGTGTCACCCGGTGGGCGTCCAGGCTATCCCCACATTCCGGCCGGCGTGGTCGGAGCTGCCGTGAGCGTGTGCACAGGTTTCCCGGACGAGCACACACCTCTGCACACCCAGGAGCGGGAGTGCTGGGTGGCACGCTGACCAGCAGGGAGCTGTACCTCATGCTCCCCTCCCGACTGCGCCCCACTCCCCACAGCCTGCCCTGCGAGCCCCGCGACCCCAGGTGTCTGCGGATCCCACCTCGGAGAGGGCAGCGGGGCGTCCTGGCACGCGACCCCCCGAGCAGAGGGGCACGGGCACCGCCCGCAGCCGTCCACGCTCGTGCCGAACGAGACCACGAGACTCCCACACTCAGGTTTCATACGACTTTATTCTTCTAACGAAAGTCACGGAGACAACAAGCGGCCTGCCAGAGGAGAACGTGGCGCTCACAGCTGCAGACGGTTACGCGAGGGCCGGTGTGGGGGCGGCGTGGCGCCCAGGGGCGGAGACAGGTGGGGCCCGACGCGGCTGACGCCGGCACGCACCGGCACGCACCGCGGCCGGGCCGGGCTGCTTGGCACACGCTCGGGCCAGCGGCCACTGGGGCGGTGACGCTGGCCCTCTGGGCTGCCGACGGCACCTCAGGGAGGCGGGGACGCACCCAGCCTCCGCCCTGACGTCAAACCCCGGCCCAGGCGACCCCCCAGGTGCGCGGGAAGCCAGAGGACGCCAGGGCCTGGGCACTCGGGCCGCTCCGGGGCACGACCCCCTGTGGACACGCTGGTCAGCGCTGAAACGCCCCGGCGCCCACACGAACGACTCAGCCCCACGGCGAGCGAGGCGCCTCCACCGCGGCAGCTACGGACGGAGCTTGATCACGGCCACAGGGTGAAGAGCAAAGCTGTGGGTCACTAAAGCTACCGCCTGGGCCCCACGAGGCCGTCACCCCTCCATGTGGCGGGGGACACGGGCCTTACCTGGCCCCTCCCTGGAGCACCAGGCGTGGGCCCGGGGGGGAGGTGCAGCGGCTCTGAGGGTGGCCGGGCCCACGGGCACCTGTCTGCACCCCAGGAGAGGTGCTCCGAAGGGCCACGGCCCAGGCACAGGGCACTGGTCTGCGGGCCCCCCACGGGGTGTCTGAAGCTCTCAGCAGGCCGACGCCCCCCCCCCGACTCCCTTCCCGGGCGTCACGCCAGGCGGGCGCCTGGCCGAGGCTGCCAGCTGAGCTGGGCCGTGGGCGAGGGCAGCCACGCCCCGCCTCCACTCTCGGACACACAAAGGCTGCTCAGAGGGCCGGGCGGCAGGGGGCGGGCCCAGGAACCTGAGCGGAGGAGCCCTCAGCTGCCTCGTGGCCCAAGGGTCACCTTCCGTCTGAGTGCGCTCCCTGTGAACGGCCCGGAGGGGGGAGGGCGGCAGTGTGGCCGCCACGCTGACCGGGGGGACCGGACGCTGGGATCCACACACAGGCCGCGAGGCGAGGCGGCTGTGTGGCCCCCAGAGCGCATGGCGCCCAGCCGCTCAGGACAGGCGGCGAGCCGGCCGCTTCTGCGTGGGGAGCCGGGCCGCGCTGCCCCGCACGCTCCCGCGGCGGCCGCGTCAGGAGTAGATGGTGATGACCTCCCGGCCGCTGCCCCTCACCAGCAGGACGCGGTCCAGCCCCTCGGTGAGGACCTCCAGGAACTCCATGTCTGGGGGCCGCGTTAAGGCCACAGCTGCAGCTCCACGCTCGGGGCCCAGGGCGTGACGCGGCAAGGAGCCGACCTGGACTCGGTGTGGGAAAGGGGGCGGGGACTGGGAGTCCCGGGGGCCCCACACGCGGC
This sequence comes from Macroglossus sobrinus, assembly GCA_004027375.1. NCBI lineage: Eukaryota > Metazoa > Chordata > Mammalia > Chiroptera > Pteropodidae > Macroglossus > Macroglossus sobrinus. The sequence goes on along the minus strand of PVKZ01006362.1, from coordinate 3,969 downwards.
CTGCGGGTGCAGATGCCGGCCCCGCGGGAACCCGGGGCACCCTGCCCGCAGACCCACCCGGGGGCACGTGTCCTGACACCCAGGCACCTAGCAGACCAGAAGTCCTGGTCACCGTGGACACACAAACTCCTAACAGGGCCTGGAGCCTGTCCGGGACTGGGCTGACCTGTGTCCTCTGGGGTCGGGCCCCCCCGTGGGGCTGCAGTGCCCAGCGGGAAGGGTGTTCGGGCACCACCAGAGCGGAGCCTTGGCAGAGGCCCCAGGCACCCGGCCGCCTGAGACGGGGTCACAGGCACAGGCCTCGGGGGGACGCCAGGATGGGGTGCACCATGGTGGGGGCCACCAGGATGGGGGGCGCCAGGTGACTCACGGCCCAGTGCCCGCGTCCCCGTCCCCGGGCGCAGCACCGGGAAAGGATACAGTTCTCGTCCCCCTGCCGGTTCTTGGGGGGCCCCGGCATGTTCAGCAGGACCAGCTGGGCGTCCTGGGACTTGCTGAGGACAACGCCATTGAGTCTCACGGCCGTGTGCATCCTCCTGACGTTGGACTGCTTCCTGCGGGCGAGATGGTCCCTGAGCCGCCCGCCCCCACCCGCCATGGGCCTCGCCGCCCCGCAGGCCCCGCGGGGGGGGACTCCGTGGCAGAGCCGTGACGGGAACGGGGTGGGGGGGAGGGAGGAACTGAGCAACGACAGGGCTGCGGCCGCCACACAGTCACACTGAGCGTCACGAAGCGCCAGGCTCGTCTGCGGGCAGCAGTCCCCGGGGAGGTGCAGGGAGGCGCTCGCGGCCACCGGCTCAGAGCTGTGCCCCCCCCGGGGTCCTGGGGCACGGCCGAACCCCGCTCATGCAGGCTGGGGTCCCCGGGGACCCCAGACGCCAGTGGCGGGGGAGGACCCGGCCCTCGGGGCTCCTGGACACTGCTGCCCTGGCTGCAGCCGCGGACGGCAGCTTCCCACGCCCTGCGACCCTCGTCCGCAGCGCCTGGTCCTCTCTGCCACCCAGAGTGGCCGGACGTCCACTGCACTACGTCCCCGGGGTCCTGGGCAGCCCAGGCCCAGCAGCGGCCCCCCTGGGAGAGTCCAAGTAAGACTGGGGGGACTGCAGACCACCCCCACAGCAGACAGACGGGGGTGCTGCACACGAGGGGTTGGGGGAGGCCCGCAGGACGCCCAGGACGCCCAGGACGCCCTCAAACCGCCCAGAGTCACGAGCACCGGCTCCCGGGAGGGAGCAGGGACGCGGACCCTCTGTCTCCCGCTGCCGATTTCGTCTGGTGAAATCAGAGGGTGGCCTCTGTCCGCAGCGCGGCCGGCGCCTCGTCCTGAGGACCAGGGGTTAGCCGCCTGCAGGGACCGCGACCGCCATGCGCTTGGGGACGGTGGCCACCGCCACCACGCGTGTGGCAAGGGCTGTGGCGTCTCTCAGAGTTAAAAGTCTGAGGACACATGTGACCTTGGACTCGAGCTCTGCACCTAGAGCACTCCAGGCCCCCGGGGGTCGGGGGGGGCGGGGGGGCGGGGCTCTTGCCCCAGGAAGCCGTGAATCCACTGACTGCAGAGGGGCCACCGGGCAGGGTGGGGATTCTGGGCTCCTGGCTCCTGGTGGCATTGCACAAGGGGGGCTGTGGACACAGAGAAACCCCCGCACGACACAGCCGGAAGGACGACACGGCGAGGCACACGTGTGTCAGGCACAGCGGCCTCCCCACCTTCCAGAAGCTTCCCCGGCCTAGCCCCGAGGGGGTCCGGACGTGGGCGCGCCCTGAGCAACGTCAAGCTGTGTGCTCACGGGACACCCAACGGCCACCTCTGTGTCTCCAGGCCCCTGGGGTCCACCCACCCCGCCCGGTGCAGGGTTCGGGGTGCAGGCGCGGAGCCCTGACCTACGCCCTGTGGCCGTGTGGGGCTGGGAGCTCGCGGGCCCCCGAACCCCATGTTCCAGGGAGAAACCCTCTTCTAGTGCGTGCAGGGCCCAGTTTTCTCAATCTGTGGACTGTGAGGGGCAGTTTCCTGATTCATGAGACAACAGAGCAACACGTGGAGCCCCATGTCCCCGGCCAGCAGGGCCCGTGTCCCGTGTCCCTGACCAGCCCGGCCCGCGACACGGCTGCCGCCTCAGGGACTGACACTGCCAGTGTCCTCAGTGTGCAGCCAGCTCGGGGTCAGGGGCCAAAACAGAAGTGCAGGCGCCTCGTCCCCGGACTGTCCCGGGCCGCAATGCCGCAGGAGGGGACAGACGGGGAACAGCAGGCTCGGGGGGCGCCCTGGCCGTGGGCCTATGCACCCGCCTGACCACGCAGTGACCATCCACGACCCTCCTCACACGGCGGTTCTGGGACAGCCGCCTCCTCCCGGCACCGCGAGGCCAGTGCAGGGGGACAGGGCGTGCCGGCCCCCCAAGACTGGCGCTCACGTCCCAAGCCTCGGTCGAGGGTTGTGGATGAGTCAGCCGGACGCCAGCGAGCACACACTCCCTCCCGCGGGCTCGGAGCCGCTCGGCCCAACCCGCCCGTGTCTCAGGCGGCACCGAGGCACAGTGGCGGGGACAGGGACATGCCGTGAGCCGCTCTGAGCAGACGGGAGAGAGCGCAGCAGCAGACACTGAGCCACGGCAGCGGCGGACACGCCCGTACACAGTACACACACGCACATGGCACACGCACATGACACACGCACATGGCACACGCACACAGTACACACACGCGGCACACGCACACGACACACACGGCACACACACACACACACAGGGAGCGCGGGGCATGCGAGACAAGCAGGAAGGGGCGTCCTAACAAGCGAGTGACTTACAGGTGTCCCCATTCGCTACATGGAAGAGAAAGAGAACACGTTACGTCAGCAGTGACCGCGACACCCACACCCTCACACGCCATCGCGGGCTCAGCCCTTCCTGACCTCCCTTGATCCTCCTCCTTGAGGGGTCTCACCCCAGGGACCCCAAAAGGCTCCCGGGCCCTTCCTCAGACCCTGGGCCTTAGGGCCTAGCCCACCACCCTGAAGACCCCAGCAGAATCCGCTCATCCCACTCTAGGACCGGGGCCTGTGGCACCGTAACAACCCTGGACCCCTACGCACGGCACGACCTCACTGTGCCCCATGGGCACCTCTGCCAGCCCTGGGGGGTCTCGGTCAAGGCCGCAGGCCCTGGCCCTACAGGCACCATGGGCCGGTCCAAGCCGGGGGCCCCAGTCCACCCAGGAGCTCTCACTTGCAGCCACTGTGAGACCTTCCGGGAATAGACAAGCTGGCTTCATCCCCCACTCCGCTGCCCGGCCCTGGGCAGCCGGCCCTGCTGTGGCCCCCAGGCTGGGCCCCCGGCCTCCCAGCCCACAGCCGGGGCCGACACTCACGGCTTCAGGCTGAAAAGGTCTTTGAAGCCGGACGCGCTGGAGTCTCTGTTCTTGTGCTTCTCGGCGATCAGCTTCTCCTTCGTCCAGGTCATCTGCACCTTGTCTGGCGTGGACGGGGCTGCGGTCCTGGCGGCCACCGCGGAATGCGACGCGGTGTTCCTGTCGTGGATCAGCTGGGCCTGGCGGGAGGGCGGGGCAGTGACGGGACCCGCCACGGGTCTCCGAACTCCCCAGGGAGGCAGTGAGCACGGGCAGGAGGGGCCGCTGGCCCACAAGACCAAGAGGGCTTTGTGTCCAGCCAGACCCGGGGACCCCTGGATGGCCTCCTGCATGGGGGACCCACGCCACCCCCACCCATGGCCAATCCCCCCACTCTGGGGCTTCTAGACCAAACTCGGCACTTCTTGCCGTCTCCTCCTGCCCTGTCCCGGAAAGCCACCAAGGAAGGACCAGGACTCCAGGCCGACGCGGGGACGGGCACGCTGAACGTCTCAGCTCTACATGTAGCCTCCACTCCCGATGCCCCATCCTTCCATTCTCCTTACCCCTTCATCCACCCCCCTCACCTACCCACCCTGATTCCCCCATCCAACCACCATCCAC
>PVKZ01006361.1:0-36538 GCA_004027375.1 Macroglossus sobrinus | reverse complement strand
CTCTCTCTCTCTCTCTCTCTCTCTCTCTCTCTCTCTCTCTCCCTCTCTCTCCAAGTCAGTAATAACGTTGTTGATACACGAGTAGGCGTCCTCCTTCACACCTTTCTTGGCTCCAGTCTTTTCCGGAGAGAAGTGGGATTAATGGTCTCCAAACTGCTCCGCGGAGAAAGCCGTAAGGAGGCTGAAATGAAATAGCGTGATGATACCAAACAGTAAGCGGCTCCGCTTGACAGCTCTGACAGCTGTTTGCGCTGGAAAACAGCATTTACGATGTCAGTCCTGTGAGGGAGTGCGTCTGAATCAAAACAATCACAGCTGATAGCACAACAAAGATCCTGTGTCACCCATCAGCCCTCCCAAACACCGCGGCTAGGACCAGCCCTGAGGCGGGGAAAGTCTCCGTCGGGAGGAAGAAGCGAGGAGCTGCCGTAGATTCTTCTAGAAATCTAGACATGCTTCCGAAGCTGGAGCACTTCACCTGCCACGGACGCCCCTGGGGGGGGGGGGAGGCCTCCGGGGTCACCGTGTCTGCTGTGACGAGAGGTCACTCTGGGGAACAGCTTGGACTGAACCGACCTGTTGTTTCGATGACACCATAATGACGCCCAGAGCGAATTCCTTTACTTCGTGTCCCTTTCGGAGTTCTGAATCTGAAAGGACAGACTGTCCGGTTTCAAGGCTGGTGGAGGACCCGGCACAGGCGGCCTGATGCCCAGGGGAACGTCTCGCCCACAGGCAGCTCTGCCCCTGTTTACTCCTGTTCCTTAGGTCTGAATCCCCCCCCAGAATAGAATGTCCCCAAGGAGTCACCGCTCAGAACCCATTTAGCCTCGAGGGAAGTCGCTGGGATGGGAACTGGGGCATATTAAAAGTTACTGGAGCCCAAAAGGGGTGGGGACAGAGCCGGAGGAGGGTCTAAAGGGATCAAGGAGACAAGGCAGAGGACGGGAGGGCTCCCCCAGCCTGTGGCTGGGCCTCGCAGGCCTGCTGGAGCCCCGCCCCCATCTGCGCTGCTGGGCGGGGCATTGTCCCAAGGTCACCCATATCAGAGCCTCTGCAAATGCCCGGCCCCTACGTCCTCCTTCTCTGGCCTCCCTGCGCCTCCTCCTCATTCTGGCCCTGCTCCTCTCGGCCCAAAGGGGTGAGACTCAGCCCAGGAGTCTGCATGAGCTGAGGAAGGACAGAGAGAGCTGAGACACAGACGCAGAGGAAAGGCCCGGAGAGGCAGGGATGCCTCTGACCGCTGACATCATCTGCTGATGAAAGACGGTTTTATTTCTCTTTCATCGGATGACTTTTCTTTCTTTTTTTTCTTGCTTTATTGCACTGGCCGGAAACGTTTGTCCATGTTGAATTGAGAAAGGACTTTTTTGCCTTGTTTCTGATCAGATTTTCACTATCGGGGTCCTATTGATTATAGAGACCCTTGATCAGATTGCTGGAGTTTTTACTCCTTTCTAGTCCTATTGGGCCTAGAGTTCTGATGATAAATCAATGTCGAATTTCGCTTTTTCTGCAGCTGTTGAGATGAGCACATAGCTTTCTTTTTCGGTCTCTTAATATGACAGATCACAATGATGAACGTTAGAATGTCAAACCACCCTTGCATTCCTGGGATAAAACCCATTTATTTGTTCAGGATGCATCATCCATTTTGCAGACTGATGGATTCATTTTGCTAGAATGTTAAATACTTTTTTTGCATCTGTGATCAGGATGGGTATTGGCGTATATGTTTCTTGACTGTAACGTAAGGGTCTGGTTTTTGTATCAAGATAATGCTGGCCTCATAAAATGAGTTGAGAGGTATTCCCCCTTAAATGTTGGGGACAAGGTTGTACAGAATGGGTGTTATTTCTTCTTTCAGTATTTTTATGAATTCACCGGTGAAGCTATCTGAGCTTGGATTTATTTTTGTGGGACTAAAAATTCAATTTTTAAATTGTATATATGATTATTCAGATTGTCTGTTTCTTCTTGAGTGAACTTCCATAGTTTGTGTTTTTCAGGGAATTTGTCAATTTCATCTAAGTTGAAACTACTTTATTAGCATAAAGGAGTTCATATTTCCTTATCATTCTTTTAATTTCTGTAAGATCTGTAGTGATGTTCCTCCTTTCACTGCTGACATTATTAATCTACATTTTCTCTATTTTTTATATATATTTTTTATGACCAGTCAGGCTATTTTTGTTTTAACAGTTTTAATATTTTTTCCAAAAGACTCAACTTTTTTGTTTTCTTAATTTTTCTTTTATTCCCATTTCACTTAATTCTGTTCTTATCTTTATCACTTCCTTTCTTCTGCTCATGTTAGGTTTAATTTGCCTTCTTTTCTCGTTTCTTAAGATGGAAAATTAGATCATGAGTTTGAGCCATTTTTTTCTTCCTAATATTATTCTTCTTTCTGATATGCATCCTCTATTTAAATGAATGTCTTGTAGATGTCATACTAACTTTGTCTTTCATTTTTTTATTCACCCTGACGATCTTTGCCTTTTAATTGGAGTGTTTAGATCCTATATGTTTAATGTGGTTATTGATATGGATTCAAACCTACTATCTTGCTATTGGTTTTCTATCCATTCCATTTTTTCTCTTTTTCTGACCAATTTGGCTTGGGTGTCTTCTTATGATTTAATTTTATCTCTACTATTAGCTTATTTGCTTTTCTCTCTCTCTCTCGACTACACTAAGCTCCCTCTGGGGCAGGCTAGGTCCCTGCTCCCTAAGCACATGTATGTCCAGCACTGGACAGAATCGGGCTTTGTCAGCAGGGCAGGAGAAGACGTGGCCCCACTTTCCTGTCCCCAGCTCCAGTCTCAAGCAAGCCCAGTGGGTCTCCCTTGAGTGTTTGTATCTTTGTTGCAATCTCCTGTACGAGGTTGAATAATGTTCTCCCCAAAATTCATGTCTACTCAGAACCCGTGAACGTGATCTTATTTGGAAAAAGGGTCTTTGCAGATGGAATCAGGTTAAGATGAGGTCACGCTGGATTGGGGCGGTCCTAATCCAGTGACTGGTCCTTATAAGCAGAGAGAAAATTGGGCATGGGGACAGGCCCATAGGGAAAACCTCGCGAAGACAAAGGCAGAGATTGGGCGGATGCATCTACAAGCCGAGGGACGCCAAGGACTGCCGGAGGCCACCCCAGCGAGGCCCGGGACGAACTCTCCCTCAGCGTCTCCAGAAGGAACCATCCTTGCTGACACCTCAGTCTCAGATCTCCGACCTCTGGAACCGTGAGAGAATAATATTTCTCTGTGGTTTTAAGCCACCCATTTATAACTAATGCATCTTCCAATAATAGACCATTTAATTGAGATGCTTTGAGTACGTTTCTGTCCCTTTCGGCCAAAGGAAAAATCTTAGCCGTCATGCTCCCTTTTCTCCTTCGCACGCCTTTGCAAAGCCCACCTCCTCCTGACCTGTACGTTCACGCATGCCCAGTGTCTTCACCAGCCCTCCCTCTCACCTGTGACCTTCTCTTGACCTTCACCCTGTTGCACGACCTCCCTCTGGGCATTCTGCAAACCCTGGAAGACATCTGGGTCCCTCTGCCAGCCCCCCCGGAAGTAGAGGCTGCTGGGTGGGCTGGTACCTCTCACAATGCACGGTGGGCAGGTGCCTATTCGGGATGGTTTGGGGAAGGTGGAGGATGACCCCATCTGTGGATCTGAAGCTAGCCAACCACGTTGAGTCCAGAGGGGCCAAGGGCGTCTGTGCCCTTCCCCCGCCCCAGCCTCCGCTTCTGGAGCTGAGCCCCTTCATCTGCCAAAAGCAAACCCGAAGCCGAGGACCCCCCGGGGACCCAGGATTATGGACACTCAAAACGAATGCCAAATCAACAAGACACAATTATAAGTAATCACCCCTAAAGTCATTTACGTGTACCAGGAATTGATGAGGGCCTCCTCTAATCTTTCATGCTCTTTTAAAATTCCGCCTCTGGGTGTCATCGTGGTTATTGACGTCCGTCAGGGTGTGGGCTCAGGAGACAGCGGGCTTTGGTTAAGAAATAACCGATTTGGGAAGACGTGACATTCACACATGGGGTGAAGGGATGGGGGGTGAAGGCCTGTGGCTGCCTGCATTTTCCTGGGTCAGATGACAATGGTGATAATTATGGTGATGATGATGAGGATGGTGGTGGCACTAAGATTTATCGACAGCTCAGCATATGCTACGAATGATTTCAATTAATCCTCTTAACGGATCTCTAAGGTAAATTCTACCATGAGCCTCATTCTACGGCAGGAATTTAGGGGTGTGTGGGGGTGTTATGCAACCTGTAGCAGGACACACGGCTCTTAGGTGCTGGAGCCAGGCTGGACCTCCTTGCGTCTGTCCGTGGGAGCCTGGAACCCTGTCCCGCTGGCCTCGGCCAGGTGGCCCACGGCCTCCGCCTCACGGAGGCCTTCCGAGATTGCCACGCGAGATTGCATGTGCCCTCACCTTCGGTTTTCAAGTCTGCAGACTGAGGGTGATGGTTCCCACTTCATTGCATGTTGTGAGGGTTCCGTGAGATTATATAAGTGCAGCCGCTCGACAGACAGCAGCTCTCTGCACTGCCGTCCACGTGACGCTGGAGTAGCCACTGGAGCTCAGGACCCGCACGCCTGCCTTCTGGGCCCCTGAAGACGAAACCGTGGAGAGACGCTGTGCTGACTTCTCATTTTACCACTTTGAGTGTCATTGTCACTTAAATCGGTGGCCAGGCACCTTCAATGCTACGTCACCCTCTCTCATCTCATCGCAGTGAGAGGGTGAGACCTGCCCCCTTAACGAACGTGGAGCTTACAGACAGCGCCACCAGCTACAGGCTCCACGTCCTACAAACCCCTTTCTCATCTTGCATAACCGAGACGACTTCGCACCCCTCGGCAGCGGCTCCCCCTCCTTCCCGCCCCCCAGCCTCTGACGACCACCACTCCGCGTTCTGCTTCTTTTAGACACTTCTCTAAATCACACCGCCTGTGTCCTTCTGTGAGGAGTTTGTTTCGCTGGGCGTAATATCCTCACGTTTCATCCTGGTTGGCGTATACGCCGGGATTTCCTTCTGTTTTAAAGCTGAGTAATATTCCCTTGTATGCAGAGGCCACATTCTATGCATTCATCTAGACATGTCTCCAGAGGAGACAGACAAACGCCAGCAGACATGGGAACAGGTTCTCAGTGTCGCCGATCACCAGGGAAATGCACATCAGAACCACGGGTGAGATGCCACTCCCGCCCATAAGGGTGGCTGCTATCAGAACAAAACTAAAATAAGATTAAATTAAAATAAAATAAAACAAACAAAAAAGCAAAAACGCAGAGGACATCCCACAGTGAGAACGTGGAGCAGCTGGAACCCTCGTGCATGAGGTAAGGGGCCGTGCAATGGTGCAACCACCGTGGAAAACGGTACGGGGATTCTTCAAAATATTAAATGGAGGCCCACCGCACGACCCCGGCACCAGCTCTAAAGATGCCCTGTGACCTTCCCCTCCTGTCCTGGTTCCCGGTCCTGCAGCCAAGGACAGGCGGAGGCTGAGGAGCGTCTTCTCACTTTTGACTCTCGAAGCGCACGCACGCACGAATGCAGGGATGGACGGCGCCAGGGATGGACGGGGCCAGGGACGGACGGGGCCAGGGGCGGACGGGGCCAGGGGCGCACGGGGCCAGGGGCGGACGGGGCCAGGGATGGACGGGGCCAGGGATGGACGGGACCGTCAACGAGAAAGACGAACCGCTGAGTGTCCGGAACTGGGTCTCCTCCGCCGACGGGTGCTTTGAAGAGGATCAGGGAGCCGGGGTTTGGGTTCCTCCGAGGCTGGTGAGGAGAATCCCAGTCTTCAGCCCCACCCAGGCCCACGCCTGTCCGCTCACCCCACCGTCCTGTCCTGGGCGGGGCGCCCTCACCCTCCCTTCGAGCAGCATCAGAGTCCCCAGAGCAGCTCCCACCGGCCCCCGCCCTCCTCCCCAACCCCTCCTAACCGTTAGCACCCCCAGCCCCATGTTCTTCCTCCGCTGTGACCCCCCCTTCCTGGAAGGCGGGCGTGCACCCCAAGACCTGCCTTTCTGTCCGTCCCATCTCTGATCGGGAACCGAGCCCGCCGAGTCACCCCTGGACTCCTCTCTTGCATCCCTGGCACCCCGCCCCCCAGGGTGATCAGAGTCACCTCCTTCCCTGGATCCAGCATCGCCCACTGGGACAAGTGGGTCCAGTGTGTCCCTCCCTGGGCTACAAACATGGCGGCGGGTCCTGTGTCCTCCCTGACCCGACCACACCTTCCTCCTCACCCTCCCGTCGCCGGGTTACACTCGGGCCAAAGCCACGGGGTCACTCGCTGGCCTGAGCCCCACCCAGGCTGGACCGTGGCCTTCCTCACTCCCATCACTTCCTGGTCGGCATCCGCCGCCCTGTTCTGATCTGGACCACGCTGCGGCTCGCAGCGTCCGCCTGCACTCAGCGAGCGTCCCGTCTCCCAGCACCCTCGCTCCGGGCCCGCCCACGAGCACCCCGCCTGCCCCGCTCCCCGGGAGCCCGGCGGTGGGCTCCACACAGGTCCCTCATCTGCTGGCTTCGCGGAGAGAGTCAGCCTCCATCCACCCACGCCTCGCCTGCTGAACTGGCTGCATCAATTAATTTGGGGCTCGTGTTCCAGCCTCCTTTGTGGGGTGGAGAAGCCGGCCCCCTGACCTGGGGGTCGGCCCCCCTGGGGAGGGCTGGGCACCGCCTGGCACATTAACTCCCGGCCTCGCCTCGGATCCCATTAAACGGAGCGGGAGGGAGGGGGAGAGAAGCAGACGTGCCCCCGACACCCGCTCGCTGTCTCCCGCTACCCGGGAGGTTGACACGGGGGGAGCAGGCCTGCAGCCAATCGTCCCCGTGTTAATCGCGGCGAGTGCCGCCTGTTAGAATGTGTTAATTTAATAATTACCGAGGAGGGGGAGGCGGCGCTGGAATCTTTGTCATTATTTTTTTTAACTGAAATGGGAAATGGAGATGCAGAGAGTGAGCAATGAACGCCCCACTCCCTGGGGTGGGGGGTGTGAGCTGCTGTCTCCCTTTACTCCTGCTCAGTATCCACGGTCCCCCGACCCCCAGGGGAGGGGTCCCAACGCCGAAAGGAGCCCAATGTCAAGGTCGCGAGGTCTGTTTCTTGGAGAAACAGGATTGGGGCCAAATATCGCACTGGCCAAGGGGTGCAGACCCCCAGGCTCAAGCCCTCCCCGCAGTGGGCTGGTGGCTCCCCCTTTCCAGGCGGGGGCTTCTCCCCAAATCCCCGTTTCTCTTACCCTGTAGCCCCAACTGCTGTCCTTGAGTCTGTCCCTCTTTCCTCATGTCCCCTGCGATTGTGGCTCAGACACCGCATCCTGCTGGGTGCTGACTGAGATGTCTGAGGCGCTTCGTGGGGACCGTGCTAGGCTGTGGAAAGTGGGGTCACAAACGCTCAGCAAGGCTGGGAGCAAGGCGTGGGGCTCTGCAGAACCAGGCAGGGTCTGTGTTCCCGCCTGCCCGGTGCCTGTGGGATCCCCGCTTCCCTCCCAGTCCCCGTCCTGGGGCCACTCCAGCGGCCTGATGAAGCCTCTCCCCTAGACAGGGCTCTGCCCCCTCCAAGCCTCTCCCTCTGTCACCCAGGGACACAGGTGTTGGGACCGGGCAGACTTGGGTTGCAATCTTGGGACTGGGGGGGACGGGGAGCCAGCTCCTCCCTACGGCCCTCAAGGGTCCTCACTGACCAGGCCCCCCACGGCGCTGGCATCCCCCTCACTCTGCTGCGGCCACACTGGCCACCTGCTGTGCCAGCTCCGGACCCTGGTATATGAGGAAGGTCCCCACGGGGGTCCAACGTCTAGCTAAGCTCGAGAATCAAGATCCCCACGCTGACGTTCAAGGTCATTCTGCACAGCCCTGTGCCCTGGCCTGGGTGTCTCCTCCTAGGCTCCTCCCCCGCCCCGCGCCCCTCCCTCCCTCCTCCCCACCCCTGCACTTACATCACCTCCAGGCACCGCCCCTGCCATCCCAGCCTCTGTGCCTCTGCACTGGTGACCCCTCCTGCAGGACAGAACGGCCGTCAACCCGCAGTGGGTGTCCCCAGCCTTTGCGGCCCCCCTTCATCTCCCCGTGAGACTCCCCGGTCCCTGTGGGTCCCTGTCTCACTTCGTCCCTTAGGTTCCCACAGTGGGTCGCACCAGTCTCTTCTTAGTCCTCGTCCACTTTGTCGAGAGCCTCTGATAACGTGGACACGCAGGGGTCTGGGCGACAGAGACCGAGACTGAAATCTTAGTCCCCTCGCTTGTATTTCCCGACTCTGGGTAAGTCACGTGATAGCTCCGAGCCTCGGTTTCCTTATCTGTGTATCACAGATACGCACTCAGCCTGTTTTTATTGAGCACCTACTATGTGCCATGCATTTCGAGCTCATCTTCCCGTTATCTCCACCAGACAACACGTGGTGTTTGCAGATGCCAGCTGCACAGGGGTCCTGCTCCAGCTGCAGGCGGATCCTGCTCTGAGCTCTCGAGTCGTGAACCTCAGCCGAGTTACTCAAGCCCCCAGTGCCCCCTGCCCCAAGCCTCAGATTTGTCTCTGGCTCAGGAGGTGTGAGGGTCATATTAAATAACGCCCCCGACCACTGAGGACACAGGGAGCTCTCACTGTCACCCGTGTCTTGTACAAAATCACCTTCCATGTAGAGAAACCGGTCTTATGCTATCGGTCTCGTAGCATCCTCGAGACGATTAAATGAGCTAATGTAGGTAACGTGTCACATATGACGATGACCTAATAAACTATTCGTTCCCTCTCCACGTGTCCCCCACCCCACCTTGGGCCAGATGTTTTTCTGGGCCGTGTTCCTTGGGGACAGTGAGCACATCTATACCACAGCACCCAGCGGAGCGACTGGCACACAGCTGGGACTCGATACTGATCAGGATGATGAAACTCCCGTTTCTGATGCTGTCCCCCTAGTCCTCATAATGCTGTCGCTTCTCTCCTCCAGTCATCCACCTTTCCATTCACCTGTTCATTCAGCCAGCACCCTGAACACCTGTGGTGCTCTCGGCAAAGGCCCCTGCCCTCCAGGAAGCTCACGGTCCAGTGGAGAGAGAGAGAGAGAGAGAGAGAGAGAGAGAGAGAGAGACAGACAGACAGACAGACAGACAGACAAAAGCCCACCTGCCTGCGAACACAGCCCTGGATAGCAAGAACGGCTATGGATAAAAATAAAGATTAGGGACAAGGGCAGGGGTGTGTGTCCTATACCGTATTCAGAAACGCTCTCTCTGAAAAGGTGACGTGGGGTCATTTTTAAAGTGCTATGGACCTTTGTTAACATTTCAGCGAGTACAGAATGACGCAAACCTCTTCAACAACCTTCATTCGTAAGTCACGCCACCATTGCTCACCTCCTCTCTCTGAGTTCAAATGTGCGGAATTGTACCGTTTTTTGATTGAACACGACGCTACGTCACTCCGCAGCTATATTTCTGTTCTCTCGTTTCCTGTGTAGCCCTACGTAATAATTTAAAAAATTGGTACCATCGGTATCTATGAGGTTTTTTCCCTTTTCCGAAGAACGTGCATGTTAACCATACGAATTCTAGAAAATCGTGATAAGGACACAAATTAGAGTAATTTATAGTCCGACCATTTCTCCTTGCTCGTGGACGTGGGAAGATGAGACACTGAGCATTTCCGTCTTGCCTCTGGCTTTTTCATGATAACGCTTTACAGCCGGGAGGCGCGGGGATGCGGGTGGAGGGAGGAGGTTTAGCATCTCGCAAAGTCCGGGATGCAGCGTCCGCATGCCGTGCCACCGACTGGCTTTGCCGCATCACGTGATCCCTGAGACCAGGTTCTCCGGGTGCAGGGGTGGGGCCGGGAGCCCTCCTTGGGCCTTAAGCCGGCAACGAACACCGGGGAGCAGAGAGTGGCCACGAAAGGGGGCAGGCGGGACGGACACCTGCCCGTGACTTCGTCCCCTGTGACCACGCAGTGTTCACTCCACACCTAAGAACACAAGACCGGCGAGAGTGGCACTCCCTTGAGGATACTGCTGGTTGAGCCTCACCTTCTGTTTTCTCCTTTAATCCACATCGCATCCGCCCACAGGTGGCACGACCCCGCCCACCGTAACAAGGAGGAGGTGGCCTCTGAGAGACCAGGACACAGAGGAGGCCCGTGCCCGTGTCTACCTGGCTTGAGGCCGCACCCTCACCCGCCCAGCTGCAGGTGACTTCAAAGCCCCCTGACACGTCCCTGCGGTGCGGTGGGCAGGGCGCCCAGGGTGTCCTGGGAAGCAGAGGTTGTGTTCGCAGTGAAATCACTCCAGGTCACTGGTGAGAGAAAATCTGCTTCCTGAATCCCAGCGTCGCCCTCTCTCTGACTTGACCTTGGGCCCACGTGGAAACAGGACCCAGGGCCAACGAGACATCAGTCAGGATGACGTATGTACTGGGGTCCGCTGCACCCTCACCCCTTAAATGCCAGGCACGCGGGATGGCAGGGAGCAGCTCGGGCTGAGAACCAGCACCTGGACCGGGAAGCACCCATCGCTGACCAGCCCGAGCATATTCCCCAAAAAGAAAATAAAAAGGTCCTTTAGAAACACTTTCTTGCCGAAAAAGTAGCATGTGCAGGGTATAAAACTTAAAATAGAGAAGAGAGGCATTTGCCCAAGAGAGCCCCCACTTTGCCCGCACCCCCGAGCCCTCCTCCTCAGAAGCAGCTCTAAGGAATTGTTGTATCCTTCCAGAAACGCTTTACGCACATGTGACCTCGTATGTCTGCGTATCGTTGTGCTAACCCGAATGTCTGCTGTCTTCTACCTGCAGCACGTTTGGGACTCCCCCAACCTTTTTATGGGCTGTATAATATTCCACAGCCCAGACAGGCCCTGGTTCATCCAACTGGCTCCACGCTGCCAGGCTTTTGGGCATTTTGCAGTATTTTGCTCCTGCAGCTGCTGCTGTGATGAATGCGTGTGTCCTCACTTGTGTGTCTGAATATGCCTCTTTGTGAAATAATTCCTAGAATTTGTGATCGCTCTGGAGGTCCCGGAAAGCAGGACAAGAGAAATGAGAGGCACACAGATCGGACAGAGCTGTCCTTATTTGCAGGCAATAGAATCTTCTACCTGGAATATCCAGCAGAATCAGCTGACAAATTCTTGGAGAAGCCAGCACCGTGACCGGTGGAAGCTCGCCATAAAAATTGGTTGTCATCCTCCTATCCTCCAGCAGGAACCGGGTAGAAAACAAAATAGAAAAAAAAAGTGAGGTTTCTGGGCTAAAATGTTTCCCTACAGCAGCGCTTTCTCAGAGTGGTGCCTGGGAATCAGCATTTCCTATTCAACCCTGCTGGCCCCTGGTCCCCCACCCTGTGTATCCTGGCTCCAAGGACGTTGCTCCCGTCCCACCGCACCCAGTGTGAGGGAAGGAACACCCCGCCCCCCTCACTCCCTGACCAAGGCTGGCAGCCCTCGAAGTCTTTGCTGTTTCGCCAGCCGGATGGGTGAAAATCCTATTTTATTGTTTCAATCTGCAGTTCTTTAATTATGAACGAGGCTGAGCCTCTTCCCACACATTTGGCCCTGGCCTTGATTTTCATGGGGCGGTGTAAGCGTTCACATCGGCAGATGGCAGTGCCACCTCCCGCTGAGTCCTGCCCATGCCCCCGGCTACGCCTCCCCCACTGTGGCGAGAAGGGTAGTGTAAGGGGGCCTGTGGGCCAGTCCGCTGCCCGCAGCCCGGAAGCCAGGGAGCCAGCCAGCGCTCGCCACCCTCGCCGGAGCACCCTCCAACACCGAACCATCTCTTCAGTGGAAAGAGCAAAGCATCTGAATCAGGGAAACCTAATCTCTTACACCCCATCGTCTTCACTGCAAGTGCAAAGTGATGCCGGAAAGATAAGGAAGTTGAACGACAGCAGCGCCAGCATCTCGACCGTGGGCTTGGCTCCGTGTTTCAAGTGATGCGTCGACGCTCGGGAAATAGTAAGATGGATGGAGGAGGATGGAGGAGGCCGGGGAGGCACCCCGTGAGAGGCGGGGTTCTCCGAGCCGTTTCAGCAGGGCACCCCGGCATGTTTGTCAATAAAGACGCAGAGCCGAGGAGACACGGCGCGCTTTTGTGTCAGCCCGCTCACTGTCTGTCTCCAGAGAAATGTTGTTGGCATCATAGTGCGTTTTCGGGTCCGATGAAGCTGCCGTAAGATAAGCATTTTATGCAAGTGTGTTGTACGGGGAAAGGATAGCGTGTCGTGTGTCATAAATATTAAGGTAACCGGAGCCCTTGTTATGTCTCAGTCTTAACGCATCCTGAGAGGAGGCAATTATTTTGGACCAACGCACCGCCTTTCAGGGAAGTTTGTCTCTGCTTCGAGCTAGAGCCTGTTTGCGAGCTCAGATTTATAGGGTGTGATGACAGGCCAGGCCAGGTGGCCATGAGCATGGCCACGGAAAGAGAGGAAGGCCCACCCATCTAGCCCTCATGCGTGCATCTGTCCATGCACCCATCCATGTACCCACAAATCGTCCATCCATCCGTCTATGCATCCATCCATGCACCCACACATTGTTTATCCATCTGTCCATGCATGCATATATGCATGCAGCACTCTGCATCTATGCATGCACACATCCATCTGTCCATCTATGCACCCATGCATGCATCCACGCATTGTCCATCCATCTGTCCATGCACGCATGCATCCATCCGTCGTCTGTGCATCCATGCATGCATGCATCCGTCTATGCATCCATGCACCCATGCATTGTCCATCCATCTGTCCGTGCATGCATGCATGCATCCACACATTGTTCATCCATCTGTCCGTGCATGCATGCATGCATGCGTCTATGCACCCATGCATGTATCCACATGCTGTCCATTCATCTATGCATTTACACATGCAAGCATGCATCATCTATGCATCCATGCATGCATCCATGCATCTGTCTTTCTGCAAGTCAGGATCAGGTCATGGACAAGAAGGTGGGCTCTGGGTTCAGGCTCTGGGGCCAGAGTGACTGAGACAGTCTTTGCTGCTCTGCCCTCTATCACCCGCTTGACTTTCTGCATGCTTCTTCACCTCCCTCAGCTTCATTTTTCTCATCAGCAAAACAGAGATGATAATGGTCGTTGGGAGGGCCAAGTGCGGTCGTGCGTGTAAAATGTTTAGCACAGAGCTTGGCATCACACATAGCCAGTACATTTGCCATTATAACATTTGTTCATTTAACACCAAAGTCATCAAGTACCTGGTCCTTGGATAGCCCAGGTAGGAAGAAGCAACTGAGTGTGTGTCTGTTTTGGGGGCAGGGGCTCTGCAGGCCTGAGGGCTGTGTCCACCCCGTCCGGACCTCAGTACCTTAGATATGGCCCTCCCACGTCCTTCCCGCAGTCCCGCCTTAGCTCACCTTGGTCCTGGGAGCTGGGGGGGCTGCAGTCCTGGCATTTTGCAGCCCATTGGAGATGTTTGTTGGCCATCTGGCGTGTGAAGGACTCAGTGTTGTGGCAGGAATGAGCCACAGGTGGATAAGATCAGCCCCTTCCAAAATAGGGGCGTGTCCCAGGTGATTGCCGTCTCAGGGTTGTGTGGCACGTGGGGGGAGGGGCAGTCACGTGGGAAAGCTGCTTCCAGGGGGTGGAGGAGGAATCAAGACGACTCTCTGGACAGGGCAGCCGGGGCGGCCTTGAAGGGCACGTTCATTTTGACTCTCCCAGGGTTCCACGGAGCCTGTCCCCTCCCGCCCTCACTCTGGGTCCTCATTCTGGACGCTTTAGTGCGTCACAGGACAGAGAAAGAGAGAGACAGGAGCAGAAAGGGGGTCCACCCTCCCCTCACCAGTTTCCTCACCCAGACAAGCCTCGCTCCCTTCCCCCAAATCTCTTCCGCTGTCTCGGGCTTCTTGAATGAAAAGAGAGAAAAAGGAAGTAAAACTTGAGTCCTCACGCAGAGACGTTTAGAAGGTGAGCTTGAAGGAAGTTACAATGGAGGGAAGTATTAACCTAGAGCAGCGTTTACAGATTTCTTAAAGTCTGGCTCAGAGTAAGGAGTAGGTTTCGCAAAGCATTCCAGGCTCCGCAGACATGTCTGTGACGCTGAAAACGTCACTTCATGAAACATGACCCTTTCTACGTGGGAGGCACACCGGACGCATAAATATAATCAGTATTTAAGGAGACAGTCATACATCTCAAGAATTGCTTGTATTCTGATACCCAGATTTAAGCTTGTGACTTTTGAACATACAATTAAAGTTATTCGTCGTGATTGGCTACACTATCGACGTTAAATCACAGTATATTTGAGCGTAAATGGTTTAAAGAGAGCCTGTAACACACCTGTGTATCTCACAGCTGCAAAGTACTTCTCCCTGATGAGGTCTCGATGCCCTGGCTCCTGGGTTAGCCCGCCCCAGAGGTCACCGCGCTGAGGCTTATGAGACGCACGGGGTTTCTCTAGTTCATGTATTAAAACTGCCCGAAGCCCATTGAGGTGAGGCCACGACGCAGCGGTGTCCCCTGGGCAAGTCGGAGCAGTTCCAGCAGTCACGTGGGCAGACCCCAGGTGGGGCGTGGGCGGATGGTCACGTGGGCAGACCCCAGGTGGGATGTGGGCGGATGGTCACATGGGTGGACCCCAGGTGGGGCGTGGGCGGATGGTCAGGTGGGCAGACCCCAGGTGGGATGCGGGCGGATGGTCACATGGGTGGACCCCAGGTGGGGCGTGGGCGGATGGTCACATGGGTGGACCCCAGGTGGGGCGTGGGTGGATGGTCACGTGGGATGAGTGCAGGTGGGGAGCAGGCAGATGGTCACATGGGCAGACCCCAGGTGCGGTGCGGGCGGATGGTCACATGGGTGGACCCCAGGTGGGATGTGGGCGGATGGTCACGTGGGCAGACCCCAGGTGCGGTGCGGGCGGATGGTCACGTGGGCAGACCCCAGGTGGGGGAGGGCGGACGGATGGTCACGTGGGCGGACCCCAGGTGGGGGAGGGCGGACGGATGGTCACGTGGGCTGAGTGCTGGAGCCCTGGAACCGAGAAAGACACGTCCCTTCCACCCCCCAAGGCCCTCTGCTTCACAGATGAGGAAACAGGCACAGTGGGTGAGTAACAGCCAAGCCCACACAGCTCCCCAGGCTGAGCTGCCTTCACAGCCTCCAGCGACACTGGGCTCTATTTACTCTGTCGTGTCCCCTTGGAGGGAGGAGGCTCGACTTTCCTTTTCTGAGAACCAGGACAGCGGCATCTGTCACCCCAGCCGTGGCCCAGGGATCTGGGCAGCTAGGTGGCTGTCTGCCAGAAAGAGCCGGTGACATGGGACAGCCCCGCCCCAGCTCACACCGTGTCAGGGCCCCGGCAGTGGGAAGCCCATGGCCCCGGCCCCGCTGGCTGTGGGTTCAGTGACAGGTGCAGCCTCTGTCGTCACACTGATTTGCGGTGCAAAGTGGCACCCACCTCCTGGGCGCAGGGAGCGTGTATAAATTACTCCACCTGTGCGATTCACTGTCCAGGCTAATCGTCAGTGTTAAATCTTGTTCAGTCTCAGTTTTAACTCTTAAAGCAGGCAGTGGACACCCCCACGTGAAACCAGGATGGACGGATGACTCAGACACAGGTGTGGGGAATTCAGTCATCTCGGGGGGCAGGGTGGGGGGACTGAGACCCAGAGAGGGACGTGACCGGTCCAATGTCACCCAGCTGGGCTGTGTGTTTATATCAGGGTGGCCGTGCAGCCATTGTTCCAACAGACAATAGAGATTGACACTACTGATACTTTTTAATTATATGTGTTGCATATATGTATTATATGTGTACTTATTAATTATATGTATTACACGTGCACCCAAGTACCTGTGTTCACGTAAGTGGCACCAGCGGCTGCAGAGGGGCCGGTGGGGTGCGCGCTGGGGAAGGTGAGCGCCCCCAGATCCGCTGGGCTTCTGGGCTCCGGGAAGGCAGGACGCCCGCACACCTTGCCACACATCCGGGCCCAGCACGGCGTGACACTCGGGCAGTGGTGGCTGTGTAGTCGGGTGGATGTGTCCAGCAGGGGGCGGGGTGACAGGGCGCCCTGACCCCTCGGAGCTGTGACAGAGCACCCCTCCTAAGCTGTCACCCTTCGGCCCTCGGAGGTGTTCCCACACCGCGGGGCTGGGGCTGGGCTCGGGGCAAGGCAGCCGGGACGTAGGAAAGAGGACCGTGCACGGCCACCACGTAGGGGGAGATCGGAGCATCGAGGAACAGGGGTGGCCCTCAGTGACCCGGGCCAGGGCACGTCCCCGACCGGGGTCAGGCAGAGAGCACACGGGGTGGGCACCCCAGGAAAATGGCCACCCTAGCCCTGGGGCCACCCGGCCACTCTCCCACTGGGGAAGGGACAGAAGGCGGCAGCGGCTCTAGAAGCTTCTGTCTTTTCTCTGCCCACGAATCGGGGTGTGGGAATCCTCCAGGGCCTGGACCTGAGCGCTTTCATGCCAGCAGCCCCCGACCTCACCCCAGGCCTGCTGGCTCCCGGTCTGGTCTGGTCTGCAGACGCCATTGGGCAGCCGGCCTGGGGGGTGGGGAGAGGGGGGAGGCCGTGCCAGTGTCCTTGGGCCACCAGAATAAAGTGCCACAAACGAACCAGCTTCAGACAACCCCGATGTAACCCCTCCCACGCGGGGCATCAAGGCGTCGGAGGGGTGGGCTCCTGCTGGAGACTCGGGGTACAGTCTCCTGCAGGCGTCCTCGTCTCTGCTGGTGGCCGGCAGTCCTGGCGCCCCCCGGCTTGGGGCCGTCGGCCTCCATCTGTCTTCACAAAGCCTCTTCTCTGTGTCTCTCCCTCTCAGTCTCTCATGAGGACACTTGTCCTTGGGTTTGGGGCCCCCCTAAATCCAGGATGATCTGATCTTGATCCTTATCTTCGTTACATCTGCAAAGACCCTTATTCTAAGTGAGCTCACGTTCTCAGGTTCTGGGTGCGTGTGAATTTGGGGGACACTGAGGTAGGAGAGGGCGTGAAGCAACGGGGTAGGGCCGTGGTGCCCGAGGGTGGGAGGGACACCCCCTCCCACTGCTTGGAGCAGGGGTGGGCCCAGCAGGGCATGGCAGGCGCCTAGGGGCAGAGGGCACTGACACCCCATTCTCCCCTTCTCCCCTAGCACGGCTGGCTGAGCGCCCCCTTCTGGAGCCTTCTGCCATCCCCATTTACCCGTTGGCCCCTGCTTGGTGGGGGGACTGTGATGACATCTTTTCATTTAATGGAAACATTAAGAATAAATGATTTGTGAAAATAAATATACAAGTGCCTGTCAGGTGAGAACAGCTGAGAACAAAGGAGCAGGTGCCACCCGTCCTGGTGGGAACCAGGGGTTGGCCTGGAGGTGGGGGGAGGGGTGGGGGGTGTCTGGGTGGGGGAGGGGTCGGGGGTGGAAGAGTCTGGGTGAGTGGGGAGCGGTGGAGAGGAGGGGTCTGGGTGGTGGGGTCTCCCGCCACAACCAGGCAGGGAAGAGGCCAGGTCTTCCTCCCCTCCCTCCTCCCTCCCCCTCCCTTCTCCTCCCCTCCCTTCTCCTCCCCTCCCCCCTTTTCCCTTCCCAGGATTCGGGGCCACAGTTTAATATGCAAAGGTGGAGAGGCTGGCACAGCCAGCGCCTGCTGAGGCATGCCTGCCGTATTTCAAACAAAGAATATACAACAAAGGGCCTGCGGACAGGGGGGGATTTGTCAGCATTCCGCCATGGGAAAGATTTATCTAAGCGGAGTGGAGGGGCCCGTGACCTTGGGCTGGAGAGCTTTAAAGCGAACAGGCGGCTGGGAAGACTGAACAAAGAGACGCTTGTGATTGTCATTATTTAATATAATGGCCTTAAAGTGTTCGGAGGGGGAATTAGGTGGCACGAGAGAATTGTTTTTTTTATTCCGGGAGATGTAAGGAAGATGTAACGGAGGGAAGAAGGAAGGAGGAGGGAGAGGCTGGCGAGATTGCTCAGATGAAAGGGAAGGAGAGGCAGAGGGAGATAAACAAGAATCCTCCCCCTCCCACTCTCCCTCCCTCCTTTCCTCTCTCCTTTGCTCCCTCCCTTCTCTCCCCGCCCCCCAAAAATTCCCCAAGGTTCAGCCTCAGCCCTAAGGAGCAGGTGGGGGACAGGGAGGGGCTGAGCTGGGAGGGGCGAGGGCTTTGGGGAAAGTGATCAGGGAGGGGACACCAACTTGTCCCTGCTGGTGGGAGTCAGAGTGTGGCAGGGCTGTGGGCTCCCCCCAGGCTGGGTCCCCCAAAGCGAAGTGTCCCCCCGCCTGAGTAGGGGTCTGACCCCTGGACGTGCCAGCCCTGATCTGTGGCCCCGAGGGGGCTGTGGGCACAGGAGAAGGTGGCTGGCTGCGCCACCTCGGTGCCCACGGCAGCCGACAGCGGGGTGGGTGGGATGTCATCTGCGTGCCAGGTGTGTGCCGGTGACACAGGAGCCCAGGCCCCTCACTTCCTCAGGATGTGTCCCCTTTCTGCATCTGAAGCCAACTCTGCGCTAATGAACCACGCAGCCCCAAGCGGTGGGGACCGATGACACTGGCACGTGGCCAAGCCAGGCTCTGGCGGAACAAACCCCATGCACGAGGAAATGAGGAAGAGTGCAGGGCACGGGGACTTCCACGCGACCAGACCTGACCCCTGACCCCAGACGTGACCTCTGACCCGCCCACCCACCGCGCTGGGTCTGGGGCGAGTGACTGCACTGGGTCCCTGTTTTCTCTTCTGCAGGATAAGGACGTAATGTCTGCTTCGGGGGTCATCTGGAATTCTGGGCTCCGTCCTGCTTTGAGAAATGAAATTGGCCGACGCCGTGGGCCAGGTGAGGAGGTGGCCCGTCACCTTGGGTCCTGCCACTGCCATCCAGCAGCATTTCTGGAGCTCCGCACTCTGCTCAGATTTTGCTGGCGTCAGAACGTGCCACCTCCATCCCCGCCTGACGGGGGCGCGGCGGCGGCCAGCTGGGGAAATTAATTTGGAAATCGCGCCGTTCCGACTTGTCAGACGCGGCTGCTGTGGCTGCTGTGGGCACCTTCGGCCCCTGCTAAGTGAGTGGCGCCCTGTCTCCGGAGAACCCGGCAGCGACCGAGCGAGGTGGGCCTGGTCCCTCGGGAAAGGCACATGGCACGCCCCACCCTCATCAATGAGGAACCTTCTAGAGCCGCTGGCGTGGCCCTGGCTCGGCCGTCCAGCCCCCGTGGCTGCCCCAGGCTGACCAGTCCTGGCGCCACTGCTGGGGTGCTAAATGCCCTTCCGTGTTGGGGAGCCCCGGGCCACGCCGGGGGGCGCCCAGCATGCCCAAGGAGCTGGCAGCAGGCCGAGCACAGCCCCTGGTCGTGGGCAGTGAGGTCTGGGGAGTCCGCGTGTCCCGGTCACACATCGCGACAGTGCGGGGCAGGAACCTGACCCCAGCGGGCGGCGTCCCGGGCTGCGCTTTCCCGCGGGGCTGCCAGCCCGTGAGAACGCCTCTGGCAGCGAGCCCGCCGTTTCCACGGCCATTTCTCCCTCCCCCGCCTCCTTCGTCATGGCAGACGGAGACACAACAGACACCCCAGGGTCCCCGAGAAAGGGAACCTGTGGAGGTCAGGGGCCGTCCCAGGCAACCCTGACCCCTGCCAGACCGCGGTGCGTGTCTCGGCGTCCAGCACGCCGGGCGGTGGCGCCAGTGCCGGGCCACTCGGCTGCCCAAGGCTCTCTGGGGCCCTCACCAAGGCCAAGGTCACATTCGCCTCTCATTGGGCAGGAGCCGCCTGGCCCACTCGTGTCCTCTCCTGTGCATTTGCTGCCCTGGAGCTGGTCACAGCGCTGGCCCCAGGGTCTGTGACAAACCTTCCATTCACCGAGTGGTGTGTGAAGAGCCCAGCGCAAGGGTCTTCTCTATCTTATTCGCCTGGGCCGGGGGGAGGGGGAGAGAGAAAGAGGATCCTGGGTGAGGGTCAGGTTGGGTCAAAGGTCACTTCGAGGTGGGTCAGAGACATACCCATCTGCAGGAGGAGAGAGAGAAGCAGGAAGGAGGGCCACCAAGCCCAGCGGCAGAAAGACCAATGTGGGGGTTCGTAGAGGGGCAGCTGGCGGAGTTTGGGGGACACGGAGAAGCTGAACCATGCAAGGGGGTGGACAGACTCGGCCCGTCACTGGTTCTAAGAGCCCTTTGGAGCAGAGGTGCTCCCCCAGACCCTTTTTTTGGCTGATTCTCTCCCTGAGCTGAGTGGGGGGCAGATCCTGGGTGGTCCACGGTCAAGGTGAAGCCCCCAGCGGTAGGCAGCGGCATGAGCACGGAGGCCAGGGACAGGAGCCCCGCACCCCACCCCACCCCCACAGCAAGCATCACATGGGAGGCTTGGGAGCCCGCGGCTGCAGGGTTCCGGGTGGGGAGGGCGGGCGGGGTGCTGGCGGAGAATGCCGGGGCCCAGGCCCAGCTGATGGACAGCCCTTCTCGGGCCGGGGTTCCCGTGATTGTGCTTGTTTAGAAAATCTGGCAGCTCGGGCTGACGGTCAGACGTCGGCCCCACGCTAAGCGCTGGTCCCAGGGACACCAGTGCCAGCTCCCAGACTCTGACTGTGGAAGGCAGGCAGACAGCTGGGGGGGGGGGCTGCTGCTCAGTGGGGCGCCCAGGGCGCTGCCTTCACGGAGCCAGTCGGAGCGCATTTGCTGAGGCTTTGATCAGCCTGGATGGGGGAACATCTAGGAGAAAGGGGAAAGCCCCCCAAACATCTCTGTTCCCCTGAGTTATTCCTTCGTTCAATCAAGGACTCTCCATTTCATGCATTTACATTTTGGGGGGTGGGGAGGCTGTGATTTTTTCCTCTTAAAAATTAGGCTGTCTGATTGCCTCTGTGCATCGCAGATTGTCTCCGAGGGAGGGGGTGGAGGGGCCAGCCGAGCCCCCACCCCGCCCCGATCCGGGCTTGGAGGCAGATCCTCCATGGCTCCCCCAAAGCGGCCATGAGTCAGGTGTCCCTTGGCACAGGGGCCTTCCCCCAAAAGCCAGCTCCCCATGTCCGAGCCCTGTGACCCCTCCTGGCCCCTGTTCGTGCTGGAGGCTGGGTTGGGGGGTAACCGGCTCCTCTTTGTATTGATCTGACACCGGGGACAGGGTCTTTGTCTCCCGAGTGTCCTCATTCTAGTGTCCACGCCATCCCCAGCCCTTCCCTCCGCAGGCCCCGTGAGCCTGCCCCTCCCCCACCGCTTCCCCCTCTGCTCCCGCCTTCCCCTGTTGTTGCTTGTGTTGATTTGCATGCCATTTTGCTTGTGGTCTCCATAGCAACCACCACCAAATGGCCTAGGGATAATAGAGGGGCTCCAGGGGCTGTGGGGGGGGGGGTCCCGAGGAGGGGTTTTGACTTTAAAATCTGAGCCAGGTGATTCCACTGCATGCTTGGCACAGGGTGGCAGCCCCTTCCCGTCCTCTGGGTCACTGCAGCCCCCTCCCGCCCCTCACAAAGGGGCCTGGTCCCCACTGTCCTGGGGGAGGGAGGCAGCCTTCAGGAAAAAAAAGTCACATCTGGCTCCAGAACAATGGGAAGAACAGAGGGAAGCAGATTAGGCCAGGAAGGGACAGGCATGCCACCAAGGGTGACCAGGACCTTCTGGGAA
This sequence comes from Macroglossus sobrinus, assembly GCA_004027375.1. Taxonomy (NCBI): domain Eukaryota; kingdom Metazoa; phylum Chordata; class Mammalia; order Chiroptera; family Pteropodidae; genus Macroglossus; species Macroglossus sobrinus. The sequence continues at coordinate 14,935 of PVKZ01006361.1, read as the reverse complement.
CCTCTCCATCTTAGGATCAAATCCTCAAGCCAAAGTGTTGTCGGTCCCCACTGTCCACCTTTGTCCTTCTCATCCTGCCACTTCTTTCCACCCTACACAGGCTCCTTGCTGTAAAAACAAACAAACAAAACCCCAAAGGATTACTTCACATCTCAGGGCCTAGCTTCTGGGTCCAGAATCTGGAGAAATTAATCTCTGATTCCTTACATGTGTCCGGCCCAGAGCTGTTTACAAACCGTGTATAGAGCTGCAAAGCTCAGGCCTTGGGAGGCTGGAGAGCCAGGGCTGGTACTGTCCTCATTTAAAGGTGAGTACGCTGAGCTCAGAGGGGAGGGGACAGGCAGGCGGAGACTGGGGGGTGGGCTCCTGGCATCACTCAGCCCTCTGCATCTTCCCACCGTGATCTGGAAGCAAAGCTGCTCCCCGGTTTGAACGCTGCACATTTGAGTTGGACTAAACTGTCCTGGTTTTATTTATGTCCAGATAATTTCTCACTTCCTACCCCCACAGCTCTGAGGGTTAAGGACATCTGTCCTGGGCAGGGCTCCTGCCGCCCCCTCAGACGCTGCAGGCCTTGGCCTCTGCTGCTGGCTGGCACTGGGGCCGTGGCGAGAGGGGTCGTGGGCGGCGAGGAGAATGGTGCCATAAAAAAAAAAAAAAGAGACCAGAACAGAATGCACTGCTCAGCGAGTAGAAATAAACCCACACGCTGAGCATTCCCTCAGCAGATGCGGAGGGGAAGCCACTGTCTGGAGCAGACGCGTGTGCACTCACACACATGCGCACGCACACACACACACGAGTAAGCACACAAACGTGCACATACAGACACCCCACACATATAGACATGTAAACACAAGCAGATAAGCACGTGCACACATGCACACGCAAACACACGTACACATGAGCAAGCACACACATACGTGTAATAGACACCCCCCACACATACACAGACACATAAACGCAAGCAGACAAGGACATGCGCACACACACACACACACACGGACACACACACACGCACACACGAGCAAGCACACAAACGTGTACATACAGACACCCCACACACAGACACGTAAACACAAGCAGACAAGCACATGTGCACACATGCACGCACACACATGAGCAAGCACACAAACACATGTAATACATAGACACCCCCCACACATACACAGACACGTAAACGCAAGTAGACAAGCACATGCGCGTGCACGCACACACATGCACACACACACGGACTGCTTCTGATGGGACCAGGACCCTGGGCCGTCCCCCACTCCATCTCCCCTTTCCCACCCTACGAGAGCCTAGCTGATGGGCTGCGACAGAGACAGCACGGCTCGCAAAGCCTAAAATATGTCCTCCTTGTCCCTTGAAGAAAAAGTGTCCTGACCCCGTGTTTAGGGGATTAATCACAGAAACGTCCTCAAGTTCATTTACACAACTGGGTCACCTGCCTGTCTCGCCACTCACTGCCTGCCGATCACTACTTAGGGAGAACCACTCATTCAAGGAGCGTGGATTGAACTTCTGCTATGTGCTGAGAACTGGAATAACCCAAGATGTACCTGGAAGAAACACGTCGTCCACGGGGCTCAGAAGGATCCTGAGAGACTGTTATCAGAGACATGGGCGCAGGGTACAGCGGAGGAGGTGGCCGAGCGCCCCACGTGGCTGGCGTGGTCGGGAACGCTGCGCCGTCAGTGATAAAAACCTTCCTCCAGCAAATGGAAGTGATCGTCTCTTCCTCTGAGCCATCGTAGCACGCGCCTTCGCCCCTGTGAACTTATCGCGACGCTGTGTCTGTCCACGTGTGCATGCCTGCTCTCTCTCTCTCTCTCCACTAAGCTGTAATGACCGAGACTCTGGCCATGTTGAGTAATCATTGACTCTTCTGCCTCAACCGAAAACAGACCAAACATACGAAGCGACAGTTTTCGGATGCTGGGCAGCAGGCGCCATGGAAGGGGCATCCCTGAGAGAGGACCGCAAACGAGGTGAGACCGGCAAGGGCCCCAGCTCACGACCTGCAGAGGGTTTCCAGGCCCCCGTCCGGGAAGCCGGGGATCCCACAGATTCCGGGGGGCTCACTGAGTTTCGGAGCTAGTGTTCGGAGTTCAGAAAGGCCAAGGCAGCTACAATTTCTGAGCAGAGTACCAGAAGGGGGAGAGTTGGAAAGAGAAAGAGAGAACCCCAGAGATCCACAGAGGACCTCCCAGAGCCTCTGGCTGAACACCGGTCAGTGCCTGCGTATGACTACGAGGCTGAGGAACAGGTAAGTAGCAGATGAATCACACAGAAGCCCCCAGGGGCCCAGGAATAGCACGTGGGTCCCACAGCCAGGAGAAAGACCTCCTCCTAGAGCGAGTGTCGAACAGCGTTCCCAGAAAGGTATTGCTTCAGAAATGGGGCTAAATGAACCCGAGACTAAAAGCTGTTTGAAACCTGTAAAACACTGCGTAAAAATAATCCTTAAAAAAAAAATTAAGCTCTTTCCCAAGTAACTTAATATAAACCAGGAAAAAAAAAAGTCCAAACATATTTAAAGAAATAAGTACAGGAATTAACAATGTCTGGCATGCGATCAAAAATTACCAGACATGAAAAAAAAAATAGGAAACAGGCCGTAGAACTAAAAAAAAAAAAAAAGAAAAGAAAAAGCAATGAGTAGAAATAGACCCAGCCATTACACACCTAATAAATTTAGAAGGCAAGGATATTAAAGCAGCTGCTATAAATGTAATGTATACATTTAAGAAAGCAAAGGAAATTGAGCATGATGGGGAGGAAACATAGAAGATATTTTTAAAAGACTAAATAGAACTTGCAGAACTAGACAATTCAATATATGAGATGAAAAAATACTTTGGATGAGATTAAGAACACATTAAACGCAAAAGAGCAAAAGAACAGTAAACATAAACACACAGAAATAGATAAACACTTCAAAATGAAATATACAGAGAAAAGTAATTAGAAAAGAAATGAACAAACCATCAGTGAAAAACTGCAGAATAACATCAGACGGTGCAAAATATGTAAAGTTGGGGTCTCAGAAGGAGCAGAGAGAGAAGGAAGGACAGTTGAGACAAATAGCTAAAAAAATTAATGACCCAAAATGTCCAAAATTAAATGAAATCTATAAAGGATAGAGACCCAAGGAGATCAATGAAGCTCAAACAGAGAAAACATAAAGAAAAGCACACCAAGGCACATCATAAGCAAATTGTGGGGAACCCATGATAAAGAAAAAATCTTAAAAGCAGCCAGAGGGAAAAAAAGACACGTAATATACAGGCTCAGACACAAGGATAACGACAGACTGCTCACCAGGCACGATGCAAGCCAGAAGTCAGTGGAATAGCACATTTAAAGTACAGAAAAGAAAAAAATTTTTTTGTCAACCTAGAATTCTATGTCCTGTGGAAATAGTTTTGTTTTGTTTTTGTTTTTTTTTTTAATGGTGAAATAAAGACTCAGACATTTGAAAGCTTAGAGAATTAGTGACCAGCATACAAGCATATGAGAAATTTTAATGGTAAGTCCTTCAGGCAAAAAGAAATAGCATCAGGTGGAAATTTGGATCTACACAGAGGAATCAAAAACGTTAAAACATATGCAAAAAAAAACCCGAAAAATATATGCAAAATATAAATAACCATGTTCTCATGTTTCGAATCCCTTTAAAAGGTAATTGACTGCTTAAAATAAAAATAGCAACAATGTATTAAAGGTCTATCACCTATACTTTCGAAATTCATACAATGTTGCACACGTCCAGAGTTCGCTGTTCTCACTGCCGAGCAGGGTTCCATCCTGTGACTATGTTACAACGTGTCCCTTTGCCAGATGATGGACATTTGGGGTGTCCCCCCATTTGTGGCTGTAATGACTAAAATTGCCATAAACACGCACATACAAAGCTTCGCGTGGTGTGTGTTTATTTCTCTCCTGTAATACCAGGAAAGGAACTGCCAGGTTATGGGGTGAGATCGCGTTATTTCTCCGAGAAACGGCCAGAGTGCACCCCCAAACGGCAGCGCCATTTTGCTTTCCCGCAGCAGTGGGCGGGGGGGGGGGGCGTTTCCCATCGTCCCCCACACTTGACAGTACCAGCCTTTTGAACTTGAGACATCCTAGGATACACAGGAAGTAGGTGTTTACTAGCTCTTTATTGCTTTTGTCTCATTGTGGCTTTCCTTGGAATTCCCAGCGTCTCCCCTACTTATGTCCCATTCCTGTACCTTCCTGGGTGACGTGTCTGCTCAAGTCTTTCCCACGTGTGTGGGGGAGGGGGTGTCTGTCTCCTCCTGACCCGAGGGTTCCCATGTGTTCCAAGCGTCCACCAGTGGGGCCTTGGGCCTCCTTCCTCCGGGGCGTGCCCGGCAGGTGCTGGCAGTGGGCGTGACACGCCCCATCTGCCGAGCGGACGGATGCAGGCAGGGGAGGGGTGAGCTGGCTTAGCGCTGGGAGGAGGCCCACTCGCCACCTTCACCCCTCCCATGCGGGCACTGCATCGGACACTTGGCGCGTACGACTGCTTGGCACCGATGACCAGTCATCGTGCCAACGCGCACCCGCCTGCCTCCTCCCTCCGTAATTAGCTCAGCAGCAGCAACTATGTTTCTCTTTGTCCAGACCAAGATTCTGGCATGCGCACGCGCATGCGCCATTGGAGCAGAGAGGGAGGGAGGGAGGGCGGGCGCAGGCCTGGCACAGCCCCCCGGCTGAGGGAACCTCCCCAATCCCACCCCCACCCTCAGGTCCCTGGGACACCACCGGCTGGCGGAGTAACGATCCCTGGGCTCGGGGATTTGCAGGTCGGCTAAGTGGCGAGTGGAGTGATGTGGGCTGGGTCCTCGCTGCTCCCAGCACGAGGCTGCTCTGAGCAACGTCTCCATGGCAGGAAAGCCGGGCGCTCAGCCCAGGGGAAGGCCGGGCTGCTGCCGGCGGGGCCCTCCACTCTCCGATGGACACGGAAGAGCTGAGGCTCCCCTCCCATTAATGAGGGGGCTCAGCGGGGTCCCTTAGGGGCTTCCTACCTGCTCTGCGTGGCTGAGCCCCTCTCCCCCTCCTTCCCCACCCCCACTTTGGGACATCTGGTTTTGAGCCTCTTAGAACTCACCTGAGACATGCAGATTCCCAGGTCCCAAGCCCGGCTGGCCCACCCCTGAGATCTGAAACAGGCCCCAGAATCTGCATTTAAACAACCCCCCCCCCACCCCGGGGTGAGCCTGAGGCTGGAAGTCTGTGGGCCACACTCTGAGAACTCACCCCAGATCTGGCTGGAAGGGGCGGCCTCTCTCAGCTCAGCCAGGCCCCATGGTCCAGGCAAGTAAATGGAACCCAGACAGGGGAGGGGTGACCCAGGGCAGCCACTTAGAAGATGAAGAGAAAAAACCGGGCTTGGGTCTGCCAGGGCAGAGGGTGAGGCGCCCACCCAGGGAGGAGGAGCCAGGCCCGGCCTGGATCTCCCGCTTCCCCCGCGGGGTTGATGGCCAGAAGCCATCAGACCTCGGCCCAAACCAGCCCTGCAGGGGCCCCTCCTGGCCCAGGCACCTGAGTGGGTCCTGGAAGCCCTGCCCCAGGCAGGTGCCACCCCGGGGACAGGGTGAGTGGGGACGGCAGGACTGTGGGCGCGTGAACCGCCCCCTCTTGGTGCTGCTTCTCTGCTCGGCCCTTAAGTGGCTCCTTGGTGGCTCTCTGCAAGCTGGGGCTGGGCGAATAAGCCACGGGAGCACCTCACACATGGGAGACCCCCCAGTATTGGTGGAAGGGGAAGGGGGCGGGGCGGAGAGAGAGGGAGGGAGGGACCATTTCGTAAAGGGCGGGTAGAGAAGCAGAAAACATATACCAGGCCGGAAGCCTCACGTTCGGGTTTGCGTTTCTCCCTCTCCAGGCCTTTTTGGGGAGCCCCTCTCTGCAGGCCTCTCAGCCTCCGCCTCTGCGAAGCGTGGGGAGGGCCCAGCCAGGTGCCCCGATCCTGGCCAGGATTCCAGCTCTCCGAGCTGAGCTGCCCGAGCTGTGCCCGGATCTCCCCCAGAACCCGTGTTTATGGCTCCGGGCTCCCTCCGGGGCAGGGAGCGTCTGCAAAGTGCCCGCCTCCCAGCCTCACGCTGGTGAGGTTCATCAGGAACGACAGGGAAGGATGTCAGGCTGAGCGCGAAGCCACCGGGGACCGGCAGCCTGCCACGCGCTGTGTCATAAAACACGCTGTCGCCTGGGGAGGACTCATCGCCGGTGACATATTTCAAGAGACAAACACAAGAGGTGCATTGATTTTTCCCACGAGGTCAGACGACTTCTGGGAAGCCGCTCGGAGCGCGGTTGTCTCGGTGTCTGTCCCCGAGCATCCATTTGGCTGTGGTGTCGGCGGCCTCCGGCCTGGGAGGCCTCCTTTCCCATCTCAGGCTATTCTTTCCAGAGGCCAGAACCATCCTTGGGTGCCCCTCCCGCACCCCGGATTCTGGGAACCGCGGATGACCAGGTCCAGGGACCATGTCCTCTCTGGCTCTGAGGAAGGTCTGCCCAGGCAGCTCCAGGAGGGACCCTGCCGACCAGCAGGGTTTGTGACACAGGCAGAGAGACCTGCCAGGTTCCCTGACCGTCACCCCAATTCTTCCTGGGGTTTCATTCCACGGGTATGGTTAGTAAGACACGGACCACGTGATTGAACTCACTCTCAGTGCCCTCCGCCTCTGGACCTCGGGCTGGCCCATGTTCCAATCTGGAATAGTTGGGTGGTCTTTCTGGGGACCAGCCCCCATTTCTAGGCCATCTAGGGAGCTGCCAGGAGTCATGCTTTAGAGCCCCCACTGCATACATTAGAGCCCCACTGCGTACACTAGAACCCCACTGTGTACACTAGAACCCCACTGTGTGCATTAGAGCCCCAATGCATGCATTAGTGACCCCACTGCATGCATTAGAGCCCCACTGCGTGCATTAGAGCCCCACTGCGTACACTAGAACCCCACTGTGTGCATTAGAGCCCCAATGCATGCATTAGTGACCCCACTGCATGCATTAGAGCCCCACTGCGTACACTAGGACCCCACTGTGTGCATTAGAGCCCCAATGCGTACACTAGAGCCCCACTGCGTGCATTAGAGCCCCAATGCGTGCATTAGTGACCCCACTGTGTGCATTAGAGCCCCACTGCGTGCATTAGAGCCCCACTGCGTACACTAGAACCCCACTGTGTGCATTAGAGCCCCAATGCATGCATTAGTGACCCCACTGCATGCATTAGAGCCCCACTGTGTGCATGAGAGCCCCACTGCGTGCATTAGAGCCCCCCCGCAGCATGCAGAGGCCCGGCGAGGGTGAGACAGAGGACAGAGGTGAGGCCGGGGAGAGGCCCCTGCCTCCTCCTTTGGCCGCAGCTTTCGGTCCAGGCTCTGTTCCCCATGAAGAGGGGTCTCTAGGCTCAGGGTTTGGGGGCAGCGACACAGAGGCTGTGGTGGGGCACCTCTGCCAGCTGCTAGAGGTCCCACCTCAGGACACGGGGGGCAGGATTAAGGGATTTAGCTCCGGTTTCGTCTCTGTCCCCACTGGGCATCCCAGCAAGGCCCGGCCGAGGTCAGGACACACCCAGAAACCAGACCAGGGCAGATGGCCAACTGGACGTCCAGGGCCCAAGAAGGAACAGGTGGTGCCTGGCTCTCCACCCCCTTCTGGGGACACTGACCAGTGACTTGTCCTGGAGCAGCACCTCACCAGCCACTTCCTTCCTGGACACAGCTGGCAGCCCAGATGCGAGACCTTTCAAAGTTCCTTCCCGTTAAGCGGGGGCTCCGGGCTGGCTCCCAGCTGGGCAGAGCGACAATATCTCCCACCCCCTCCGCCTGCCCCCCTCTAAATTAAAGGGGCCCTAAAGGCCAATCACGGCAGGGAACACGTCGTCTCTTTAAACCAGAGAGTCTGGCTCTGCTCACTGGCGACTGCCTGCAGCCTCCCCCGAGCTAAGAAACTTAACGTGCTTTTCTCTCTTTGCTAAATTACCGCGTCCTCGCATCGGGGCCGAGGGGGCCCCGCCGGAAAACCCAAGTGTCAGCCTGCTTTGCAGACTCAGAGCCTGTCATTGGTTTGGAAATGCTGAGTGACTAGCTAAAAAGGCTTCGGGGGGATTCATGCCAAACAGCGCTTCCCCCGACGGTGCGGGGAGCGGTCGCGTGGGCGTCGGGGGTGGCGGGGGCAGAGACAGCATCAGGACTGGGAGTCAGGACCTGCCAAGGGGCCGAGGGGCGCTGTGCAGGCGGCTCCCGGCCACGCCTTCTCCCTCCCTCCACACGAGCTGGTGCAGGGCTGGGCCACGCCCACAATGGCCTCCGAGCAGCATGGGACGGGAATTTCAAATGGGTCCCAAGAAGCTTCAGCTTCCCCCGCCTTGAGCGGGGTCCACACACACGGGGAAGAACCAGCTTTTGGGTCCAACCCGGGGCTGAGTCCGGCCTCAGCGGCTCATCGGCCACGCGGCTCGGGGCAAGTCAGGGGCCACGCTGAGCCTCAGTCTGCTCGTCCGTGAAACGGGAGGAAAGCTTCCCGTGAGCCGTTCCGAGCATCAGATGGGGCCCGTAGCGTGTCACCCAACCAAAGACTGTCATCGCAGAGCGTCCTGTTCAGTGCCGCGCGTCTGCGCTACGTGACCCCAGGTCCTGGCTCAGCCGTAGGCCAGCTGTGTGGCCGCGAGCCTGGCGGGCACGCCGCCCCCGCCCCCAGCCTCGGTTTCCCTGTCTGCACCGTGGGAACAGTCGTTTTCGTGAGGACGATGAGGAAGCCACGTACCAAAACCCGGCCCGGTTTTGCGAGTCACTCCCCGTGACCTCTGCGATGCTCCATTTGTTCGAAGCGAGTCACTAAGTCCTGGCCACGTTCGAGAAGGGGGACAGTACGGTGCACCCCCTGAGGGGAGGAGAATCGGGGACCCTGTGGGTGTATTTCTGAACCGCCGTGCCATTGCGGACTGCCAGGGGCTTCGCATGTGTCATCTCAGGTAAGCCTCATGAAAATGACATGAAGTCACCCTGATCTTGACCGTCCAGCCCTCGGAACTGTGAGAAAGAAGCTTCTGTTACTTATAAGCCTACCCGTCTATGGTAATTTTGTTACAGTAGCCAGAACAGACTAGGACAAAACGTCTTAGAGAAATACACATATGGTTTTTAAAAAGTCAAAATGTATCAAGAATTCACTAGCCTGTCAGCACCTAGCGTTCCTGGCTGAAACAGAGCAGCCCGAAAGCATCTAAGCCCCACGGTTCTCAGACTGCGTCCCAGGAGCCCAGGGTTCGTGCCAGGTGAGGCGGGGGCTGGGTGTGCTGAGGGTTCGTGGCCAATGTCCCTCACTGCCATCAGAGAAGCTGGTTTTTCACACATCTGTTTTATGTACGGAGTTTCAAGCAAACTTCCATTTGATAAAAGGGTTTCACTGTAGATAATCAGCCACAGCCAGCTGGCCCGGCGTCTGCCTTTGTAAATAAAGTTTTATTAGAACACAGCCATGCCCGCCACCTAAGGATCGCCTGTGGCTGCAGGTGCTATGCAGCTGCAGAGGTGAGACATGCCACCTGCCACACAGGCTTTCTGGCTGCTGAAGCCTGAAATCTTTATTATCTGGCTTTCTGCAGAACGAGTTTGCCAAGCCCCTAATCTAGTCTAATCCTCCTGTTTTGCAGACACGTCAGCTGAGCGCCAGAGACATAGTCAAGGTCACAAGATAATGGGAGAGCTGGGAACAAAACTTGCGTCCAGGGAGTTCCTGGGCCAAGAGATTTCCGAGAGCTTCCCCTCCCCCCTCTGTTCTTCGCAGCTCACCTGCAGAGAACAACCAACCGGAAGACCGCTGGAAACAACTTTCCCTCCTCCAGTCAGCCCCAAACTGCACAGACTTCAAAACCCAGCACACGCGTCACGTGCTCTGTGAAGTCGTCTTCACTGCCCGCCATCGGGGAGGTGGACTGGGTCCCTCGTGCTGCATACCGGTGGTGTGCATTATAACTGTGGGAGAAAGATGCCTTCTCTGGGGACAGACCCGTTGTCTGGTTATCATTATTACCCTCCCACCATCACCCAGCACAGTCCTGACACATGACTGACACCCAGTGAGTATTTGTGGCATGCACAGATGAGTGGACAGGTGGACAGATAGATGGATGGATGGATGGATGGATGGACAGATGGATAATGGATGGATGGATGGAGAAAGGGATGAATAAGATGATGGATGGAGTGATGGGTGAATGGGTGGATGGATGGATGGATGATGGATGGATGGATGGATGGATGGATGGATGGATGGATGGATGGATGAATATATAGATGAATATGTGGATGGATTGGTAGATGGATGGATGGGTGGGTGGATGGGAGGACAGATGGAGTGATGGGTGGATGGATGGATGGATGATGGATGGATGGATGCATGGATGACAGCACCCACTAGAGTTAATTCTCAGCTTTGGCAGCCCAAAGAGCCCCCGGGAACATTTGGGGACTTTCCCCAGCCTCCTGCAGACCATGGAAACTGAACTGACACCAGCCCAGAGGGAACTTGTCTCTTCATGCTGAAACTTTTAAAATCCTTCTCTCGTCATCAGAGTCTACACATACAATAGTAACTCTGCCTGGCAACCCCAGGGGATCAAAGGCAGCGAGAGAAAAAGCAAAATCAAATTAGCCTGGAAGGCAGCAGCTCGGAGGAAATACACGGGTGAGACTGGAAGCGGAAAGCCTGGGCACCCCCTTCCCACCCCACCCCGCCCCCCACCAGTTGCTGGAGGTTTCGGGACCACAAACTCCTGGGTGAAGGCGAAGCCAGCGCACAAAAGGCTTCATCTGGCCCACACCGTGCTTTTTTATTTTAAAAAGCGCCAACATCTTAAATCCTTCTTTCTGTTTTGCACGCCCCCGGGCTCCTCCCAAGAAACCAGATGCTCTGGGTGACACGAGGCTGTCTGCAGCCACCTGGAGCTGAGCGGGCACTGCCTCTGCACCGCGGCAGCCTGCAGGAGACCCCGGGCCCGCTCGCTTGGACCTGCCTGGCCCCCGCAGGCAGGGGCTGTGCAGCATTCACGTGGGACCCTGACTCCCCGGATGGCCGGGGCTGGGAGGACGCCCCCTGGCCTTCCTCAGGGTGCGGCCACCACGCCCAGCCGCTGCCCACTCCAGCGGGTGCATCGAGGTCCCCGTGCTCCCCAACACTTAGGCTTTCTTCCCTGAAGGCCAAGACCCAGCACCCCGACCCTGCTGGGCTGGCAGGAGGAGGGAGGAGAGGGAGGAGGGAGGGGAGGGAGGAGGGGAGGTGTTGGGTCCTCCTCCTTGTTGGTACTCGGATAAGGAGGTGAGATTCATGAGCAGGGAGGGATGCCTGCGGGAGGGCTGTCGGCCCCCGGAGTGGTTAATCCACATTCGAATTTCTCTCCCGAATCTGAAACGCAGCTCTGTCCACCCGGAGTTGGCCGTGCCGCCCGACGCCGGGCCGGGCTTGCTCCGTAACTGACTTGCACTTGAGGGGTCCTGAAGGACGTAAGGGGGTGTCCTGGCATCCCCACCCCAGACACCCACGCTTCCGGGAGCCCCTGGAACCTCCGGGTTCCAGGAAGGTGGCCCCGGGGAGAGAGGACGAGAAGAAAGCAGAGGGGGGCCCGGTCCAGGGAGGGCAGGGCTGGCCTGCAGAGAGGTCCCGAGCTGCGGCTTGGCGTGGGGACCGGGGCGTGGGGACCTCAGCATGGGGACCTGGGCATGGGGACTTGGGCGTGGGGACCCAGGTGTGCTTGGTCTACACATGTTTAGTCTAAAGTAAGTTCTCAGATGTGACTCTCACGCTCCAAGCATGGCCTCGTGGGGGCCCCTCCGGGAGAACGATGAGTTGGTGACATCGGGGAGGCAAAGCTGTGTGACACGGGCCAGCTTGGGGGCAGAGCCTTTCTGATCACCTGGAATCACACGCCCGGGCACAGGGTCCTGTCGCCCACTCAGGAGGCTGGCGCCCGCTCGCCCTTCCCCTCCCTGCCCTCCTCCTCCCCCTCCCCTCCCCCTTTCCCCTCCCCCCTTTTCTTTCCCTTCCCCCTTTCCCTGGAGTGGAGGGACTCCTAGGGACAAGAGGCCCACTGGAGGCCTGCACGTGCCCCGTGGGTTGAGTCTGTAGCAGAGGTTGGAGTCGGAGCTGGAGGCTCCATAGCCGGACGACGCTGGCTTGGCCGGGATCGCCGTGAACACCAGATGGCGGGTCCCCAGGTGTGCCGGGTCCCCAGGTGTGCCGTCTGGGTGGCACAGCTGGGCATCTTCCTCCTACCAGGGATGGGGCCTGGCTCCCAGGGTGCTGGGGTCTGGAGCAACCTCTCCTGGTTTGATTCTCGGCTCCCCGTCTCGCGGTGGGCCCCGAGCAGAAGCATAGGGAGAATTCCTGCTCGCCCTCACGCACACCCCCCCGAGCCGAGGACAGCACCCCCAGAACCGAGGACAGCACCCCTGCCCCAGGTTTTCAGTGATCCCAGGAGAGAGGGTTTCCTCCCCCAGGCCCCCCCCGCCCCGCCCTGCCCCTCTGCCACCTGCAGAACCTGCCACCAGCAGGCGGTTTCCTCATCCCCGCCCCCACCCCGGCTCGAGACTGGCCTTCAGCGAGTGTAGAATTAGGCCCGGCCCAGTCATCTCGTTAGCGTGATTCAGTGCTAAATGATCTGATGAAACGGGGCTTTCTCCTGCCCAGCTGGAGGTGATAAGCTCCAGCAAGGAATTGGTTTTACCTCAAACTGGGATATTTAACCCCAAGAAGAAAAAAGAAAAAAAAAAAACCTCCCCACTCCTTTTTTTCCCCGGATGCGTTTCTCCCGCTGGACGCGGGCGGCCGAGCTGATGGGCCATTTGCAGGGACAGTCGGATGGAGCCAGATTCTGTGACGGGAAATGGCATCTCTTGTGGCCACGTAAGGGAAAGTGAGATGGGAGTGAGGCAGGGTTGGCAGTGTCCCCCTGCGGGGGTGGGGGGTCATGGGTCACGCCAGTCACAGCAGGGGACCGTCCCGCCACTCCGTCCCGGAGACGTACCCCAGAGCGCTGGGCTTCGGGGGGGCGGCAGAGGGGGGCCTCGAGGTCGAGGAACTGGTCTCATGCCGTGGGATCTGGGTTTGACTCCCGCCCTGCTACTTGCTAGCTGTGTGACCTTGGGCAGGTGACGTCACCTCTCTGAGCCCTAGGATCCCGCATTCTGCATGTTGTCACCGCCTGTGACCCCGCCCACTCCCATACGCCCGGGGGCGATCGTGGGTCCAGGGACAGGTGCAAGAATGTTTATAGCAACTGACGTGTATAGCAAGTCGCCAGGACGAGGGTCCAAGTGTCCATCCACGACAGGAGACTGGGCTCTAGGTTGCCACACTCGCCAGTGGGGTTTATGTGCATTTGACGACGCGTGGGCTCCTGCCCGGGCCACTGCCTGAGCCAGTCCTCGGACAGGGGTTAAAAACACAGAACGTGCCCTTTGTCTTTCCAAGGAAGGTTACAGACAAGCAATGAACACCCCAGTGGCGATGGGTGCACCGGTAAGAATGAAACTCTTTTTGAAGAGACTGGGAATGAGAAACACAGAATTCCGGGCTGTGCCCGCCCGGGGGTCAGCGGGGGGTCAGGAGGACACGCCGGGAACCGGGGGTGTTGGTGATGCTCTAGCTCTGAGCCTCTGGGGCTTTGCAGGTATTCCCGCCACTGTTCTGTCCCCCTGTTCCATGCAGGTGACACGGATTCCTTTCCATGTATTAAAATTATTGTTTTTTTTTAATGAGAAAAAGATGATGTAGAAAGTGCTTCTTCTCGCTGGCAGGTAAGGGCTTGGCGGGGGGCGGGGGTAAGCGAACGGGACTTTGCACTGCTCCTGGGGATGCTTCTTGGGGACCCAGTTCGGCGATCTCTTGTGCAGTGCAGCGTACACCCCGTGCGACCCCATGACCCCACCTCTGCATAGCTACCCGCACGCCCGTACGGAGCCTCGTAGGCGAATGCACACGGCAGCTTTATTCATAGCACCCGGACTGGGAACCAGGTGGCTGTCCTCCAGCGGGGGAGGGATGAGCAAATGGGGTGCTGTCACCAACACAACGGTGTGGACTTCTGTGCACACCGCCGTGTCCACCCATGTCTGCCGTCACTCCTGCCCCGTTCCCTGGGCCCGGGGTCCTGCCGGGGCTGGGAAGACCCTCGGGGCGGCCACTGGATGGTTCCAGGAAGGGCACCCCTCCGGCTGGGTCCTGCCGCCCGAGGCCACACCTGGTTCTGCCTCTTCTTCTGCCCGGTTCCTGATAGGGACGCCCCAGAGGCCACCTCCCCTCCCTTCCCGCCAGGACACCCTGACGCCCTCACTGCCACCCAACCGAGAGCTGGCCCAGGTGGGCCCCAGCACCAGCTCGCAGCTGTCGCTCCCCTCAGCTCGGCTCCCGAAGGACCCGCTGCATCCGTGTATTTCCTGGGGCTCGCCCTCCGGCAGCCCCAGTCCCCAACCCTCTCTGGCATCGAGGCTCGTGTGGAAGGTGCTGGGCTCAGACCGCAAAGCCTGCCTGGGTCAGCTGTGAGCGGAGCGAGCTCGGGAGGGTCGGTCTCACCTTTGGAGCGTCAGTTTCTAAGCGTGAGAAACAAACCATGAAAATCCCGAGGCTTTCGGGTCCCATTGAGGCAGGCACACCTCGACACCCCGACACCCCAGCGTGGACGCTCACCGAGGCCTGCACTGGCTCAGGACTCGCTCCCGGGGCGGTCACCGCCGCCCGTGGGCACGGCCTGGCTCATCAGTGCCACTGCGGGCTGCTCAGTTGACTTTCTCTCCGGTCCGCTGAGGCCGGCAGGGGTGTTGGCCGGGGACGGAAGGAAGAGCTGGGCCCGTGTGAGGTGCGGTGAGGCGTGGCCGCTGGCGTCCGAGCGCGGGGGCCGGGCGGGGGTGCCGTGTGACCC
>PVKZ01006360.1:6656-30030 GCA_004027375.1 Macroglossus sobrinus | reverse complement strand
GGACAGGAGAAAATTCACATGGTGTTAGAAAAGCAAATGTTTGTTTAAAAAGCAAATGTTTGCTGACCATCTTTAACAATGGGACACAGAGAGAACTTTGATCAAATGGGCCTTGCTGGGTTCCTCCCTGTCTAGCATACTTAGTTCATATTAAACTATACTTATCTATGATAATAGATCCTTTTCTGGAGCAGGTCCCCTGTCTAAATTCTTTTAGGCAGTTGGAAAAGAGTCAAAGCTTCTTTCTGAGTCTTTTGTTTCTTAAAAAATAACCATCCTAAGATAATCAATATCTCAAAGACATATTTGGGGATGGCCAACTCTGCTACCCCTCAGCATGGGGTAACTAACAGCTATGTGCTTGGAAAGATTATCCGGGCATTATTATGGAAAATGGGTGGCAAAAAGGTAAAGCCTATGGGATAGAGACCAGTCAAAAGGCTTATACAATTGTTCATGAGCCACAAACTCATTTTTGCAACACGAAATTACTTCTTAATCTCAGAATTTGAAGTCTTCCATCATATGGGTCAGAATAGAGAAAAATAAGCTGAGCTGCCAGCTCAGAGGAAAATCGCTGCTTCTCTGTACTGCACTCTTTCATGTAAGTCTCCAGGGCAGCAGGGACTTGAGCTTCAGAGTTGGCCTGCTTGCCAAGATGAGTTCATTTGGAGATATGGCTCTGCAGCCTTAGTTCATTAGCCTTCTGGCCAGATCTGATTCTGTCTATTCACCTATAGTTTCCCTCCAGGCCTCTGGGTAGGCCACCGGGAGCCTCACTCAGCTGTGCTCCCTGAACAGCAGTGTGCCTCATTAACAACTTTTAATGAGGTCACAGACCATAACAGCTTATTAATCAGCTGGTTAGTCTAATTAGCTGGAGGGAACTGAGGATAGAAGCCTCAGTTCTATCTAAGAAAAGAGCTCAGCCTAGGTATAGCTGCATCGGAGGTGGAGAGAACAAAGTCCCTTTAGCCGAGACTCCTAGGCTTCTAACTCAGGTCTCCAGGGTCCCTTTCAGATCCCTGAGATGGTGATTTTGCAGATAGAAGTCTACAAGGACTAGAGCCATAGGTGGGAGGAATTACAACAGAGTCATACATCTCAGACTTGGACCAACTCTTGGTGTAGAGAGATTCTTTTTTAAAAAAAATTTATTAATTTATTTTTTATGGTGACATTGGTTAACAAAATCCAGTAAGTTTCAGCTGTACACTCTAACAGTAAGGCATATATATGTTTACACTGTGTGTTCACATCCCATAGTTAGATTCTTTCTATCACCACATATTTGACCCCTTTTACCCCATCAACCTCCTCCCTCCCCTCTGGTAACCAGTAGTCTATTGTCCATGTCCATGTCCATGAGTCTCTGTTTGCATGTCCTGTTCATTTGTTGCTTTTAGGTTTATATCCCACATATAAATAATACCATGTGATTTTTAACTTTTTCTGTCTGCCTTATTTTGCTTAGCATGATTATCTTGAGGTCCATCCACGTTGTAGCAAATGTCAGTATTTTATCTTTCCTTATGGCTGAGTAATATTCCATTGTATATATGTACCACAGCTTCTTTAGCCAAACATCTATTGTAGGATGCTTCAGTTGCTTCCATGTCCTTGCCACTGTGAATAATGCTGCTATGAACATCAATGTGCAAATATCTTTTCAGATATGAATTTTCAGGTCATTGGGGTAAATACCCAGTGGGAGAATTGCTGCATCATATAGCAGATCAATTCTTAGTTTATTGAGGAACCTCCATACTGTTTTCCATAGCGGCTGTATCAATTTGCAGTCTCACCAGTAGTGTATGTGTGTTCCTTTTTCTCCACATCCTCTCCTACATTTGTTATTACTTGTCTTGTTGATTATTGCTATTCTAACAGGTGTGAGATGGTATCTCATTGTGGTTTTGATTATAGGGAGATGTGTTTGTTCATGTTCTCATTTTTTAATTGGATTGTTTGTTTTTTAGTTGTTATTGAGTCTATGAGTTCTTTGTATATTTTCAATATTAGGCATTGCTTGCAAATATATTTTCCCATTTGGATGGTTGTGTTTTTACCTTGTTGATGATTCCTTTTGCTGAGCAGAAAGAAGCTTTTTAGTTTGATGTAGTCTCATTCATTTATTTTTGCTTTTACTTCCCTTGCCTTTGAGGTCAAATTTATAAAATCTCCTTGAAGTCCAAGGTCCATGAGTGTAGTTCCTGTTTTCTTCTATGCATTTTATTACTTCAGGTTTTATAATCGGGTTCGTAATCTATTTTGAGTTAATTTTAGTGTGTGGTGATAGATACCAGTCTAATTTCATTCTTTTGCAGGTGGCTTTCCAGTTTTCCCAGGACCACTGTATGTTTTTGGCTTTTTTGTCAAAAAATTATTTGCCCGTATAAATATGAGTTTACTTCTGGACTCTGGATTCTGTTCCATTGGTCTGTGTGTCTGTTTTGCTGCCATATTGTTTTGAATACTGTCTCTTTGTAGTATAATTTGATGTCTGGCAGAGTGATTTTTCCAGCCTTCTGTTTTTTTTTTTTTTTGGATGGCTTTAATATCTTTTTTTTTTTGCCTGATTGCACTCACTAGGACCTCCAATATTATACTAAATAACAGTGGACAGCCTTGCCTTGCTCTTGATCTTAGAGGGAAAATTTTTAATTTTTCACTATTAAGTATAATGTTGATTTGTCATATATGACCTTTATTATGTTAAGTTACTTTCCTTCTATACCAATTTTGTTAAGTGTTTTGATCATAAATGGATGCTATATCTTGTCGGAAACTTTTTCTGCATCTATTGATATGATTATTTTTTAGTTTGTTTATGTGGTGTATCATATTAATCAATTTGCATATGTTGAACCATCTCGGTGCCTCTGGGATGAAGCCCACTTGATCGTGGTGTATAATCTTTTTAATATATTGCTATATTTGGGTCTCTAGTACCTTATTTAGGATTTGTGCATCTGAGAAATATTGGTCTGTAATTTGCTTTTTTTGTGTTATCTTTACCGGGTTTTGGTATCAGGGTAATAATGGCCTCATAAAATGAGTTTGGGAATATTGCCTCCTCTTTGATTTTTTGGAAGAGTTTGAGGAGAATAGATATTAAATCTTTGAATGTTTAGTAGAATTCCCGTGTGAAACCATCTGGTCCTGGACTTTTACTTTTTGGTAGGTTTTTGTTAATTGTCTCAATTTCCAAATTGTTGATCGGTCTATTTAGATTTTCCAGTTCTTCTTGATTCAGTCTAGGAAGGTTGTATTTTTCTAAGTACCGGTCCATTTCTTCTAGGTTATTAAATTTGGTGTTATAGACTTTTTCATAGTATTCTTACATGATCCTTTGTATTTCTGTGATGTCAGTCATAATTTCCCCTCTTTCATCCCTGGTTTTGTTTATTTGTGTCCTTTCTCTTTTTTCTTTAGTGAGTCTAGCCAGAGGTTTGTCAATTTTATTAATCTTCTCAAAGAACCAATACTTTGTTGTATTTATTTTTTCTATTGTTTTTGTTTGTTTTCAATTTCATTTATTTCTGCTCTAATTTTGATGATTTTTTTCTGCTGTCTTTAGGCTTCATTTGTTCTTCCTTTTCTAGTTTTTAAAGATGAAGCGTTAAGCTGTTTATATGGGCTCTTTATTGTGTTTGGAGATAGACCTGTAATGATATGAACTTTCCTCTTATGACTGCTTTTGCCATGTCCCAAAAGTTTTGATATGTTGTACTATCATTATCATTTGTTTCTATGTATTTTTAATCTCTCTTTTTATTTCTTCCCCGACCCAGTTATTCTTCAGTATCATGTTGTTTAATCTCCAAGTCTTTGTAGTTCTTCCTGATTTCTTTTTGCAGTTGGTCTCTAGTTTCAAAGCATTATAATCTAAGAATATGATTGGTATGATTTCAACCCTCTTATATTTAATGAGGCTATCTCTGTGTCCCAGTATGTGGTCAATCCTTGAGAATGTTTCACATACACTAGAGAAGAACGTATAAGCAGCTGTTTGGGGATGGAAGGCTCTCTATATGTCAATTATTTCCAGTTGGTCTAATGTGTCTTTTAAAGATGTTATTTCCTTATTGATTTTCTGTTTGGATGATTTATCCATATCTGACTGTGGAATATTTAGGTCCCCTACTATGATAGTGTTTTGGTCTGTTTCTCTCTTTGGTTCTGTTAGTAATTGCTTTATATATTTCAGGGCTCCCTGATTGGGAGCATAGATATTAAGGAGTGTTATGTTTTCTTGGTGCATGCTTCCCTTGATCATTATGAAGTGTCCCTAAGCGCCTTTCTTTACCGATATTAGTACTGCTACTCCCACTTTTCTCTGAATGCCATTTGTTTGAACTATCATTTTCTACCCTTTCACTTTGAGTCTATATCTGTCTTTGGAATTGAGATGTGATTATTGAAATATGAGTTCTTCTTATAGCCATTTTATCTTTTGCTTTCTGGTAGCTCGGTGTTTCCATTGCTTCCTTGTCCTTGTGTTTCTCTTTTCTTTATTTTGGTTGGCTTTTGTGGATTTCGTCGCTAATTCTTCTTGTTTTATGTTATATACTTCAGTTCTGGCTCTATGGTGCATGGTTACCATTACAAATATGAAAAAGATAGTTGTGTATATACCGTTGTACATTTTCTTCTGTGTGTGCCTTATCTCCTTTTCCCTTTGTGAATTCGGATCTTTGAATCCTCCCCTTTTTGTCATTGTTGTCTCAATTTGTTTCTATGTAAGCTGAACATTTATTAATATCTTACTATAGCAATTCTCTTCTTATTATTTAGGCTTATAATGCCCTATTCTTAGTAAGGGTTGCATTCCTCTGCTTCTATTTGCCTGATAGTCACTTTACTCCTAATTATGTATTTTGTTGTCATTGTTATTTTGTTTTAGGTGAGCTGACTCCTTTCAGAATTTCCTGTAGTGCAGACCTCATAGTGGAGAATTTCCTCAATTTTTGTATGTCTGGAAAGATCTTTATTTCTTTTTCATATCTAAAGGAGAGTGTCGCTGGACACTCTTTCACTTAATAGTTTAAATATTTGATTCCATTACTTTCTGGCTTGTAAGGCCTGTACTGAGAAGTCTGATGGTAATCGAATGAGTTTTCCTTAATACGTTACCATTTTCTTTTGCCTGGCTACCCTGAGAATTCTCTCCTTGTCATTGATTTTTGATAACAATGTGTCTTGGTGAAGGCCTTTTTGGGTTGAGAAAACTGGGTGTTCTGTTGGCTTCTTGAATTCTAAGTTCCAGCTCATTCCTTAGATTTGGGAAATTCTGGTCCACTATTTGTCTGAAAATGCTTTCTAGTTCCTGCTCTTTTCCCTTGCCTTTGATAATGCCCATTATTCTTATGTTTCTTCTCCTGATGGTATCAGCTAGTCCTTGAATTTCTCTTTCATTATTTTTCATTTTTAGTTTCTCTCTTCTTCATTCTGATTTATTTCTAGATTTCTGTCTTCGATATCACTGATCCTTTTCTCTATTTCTCAGGCTTGCTATTTCATTTTTCAACTTTTGCAGTGTATTCTTCATCTCCAGAAGATCTATTTGGTTCTTTTTGAGGGTTTCAATCTCCTTGCTCTGTTCATCTAGCTGTTTTTGCAATTTCTGAAATTGTTGATATGACTCGTTTTGGAACTCACTGAGTTTTTTCAGAAGTACCATCTGTATTCTCTGTCACTTAGGTGGCATATTTCCATGTCTATAAGCTCATTTTCTGGAGATTTTTCTTTTTGTTTCTGAAATGCCTTGTCACCTTTGTTGTTCATGGTGATTAATGGACTATTTCTTTGGGCTTTAATGGAAGTGTATTCTGTTGTTTTTCTAGAAAGAAGATTTATTATTTAAAAGTGTCTCTTTAGCGTGCTGCAAAGAAGGTGCTTTTCTTTTGGTTTCCAGTAGGTGGTGTCTAAGCCTCTTGGATCCCTAACAGTTTTGGTAGTGTTTGCTCAGATTCCCCTGGGGCTCTGCTTTTTGTTTCTTAAGATAGGCCTGTAATGATATGAGCTTTTCCCTTATTACTCCTTAAAAGGTTGATATGTTGTATTTTCATTCTCATCTGTTTTTATATATCTTTTGATCTCTTTTTTTGTTTCTTCATTAACCCAGTCGTTCTTTACTAGCACATTGTTTAGTCTCCAAATATTTGTGTGGTTTTTTTTCCACTTTCTTTTTGTAAGGGATCTCCAGTTTCAAAATATTATGGTTAGAGAATATAATTTTATTCTCTTTGAATTTGTTGAAGCTAGTCCCAACGTATGGTATATTCTTGAGACTGTTTTATGTGCACTAGGAAGAATGTATAATCTGGTGTTTGGGGATGAAAGTCTGTAAATGTAGATTATGTCCAGTTAGTCTAATGTGTCATTTAAGGCTGATATTTTCTTATTGATTTTATGTTTTGATGATCTATTCATAACTGACAGTGGAGTAGTTACATCCCCTGCTCTAATGGTGTTTTTGTCAGTTTCCCCCTTTAGTTATGTTAGTAGTTGCTTTATATATTTTGGTGCCCCCATTGAGAGCATACATGTTGGTAAGTGTTATGTCTTCTGTTGTATTGTCCCCTTTATCATTATAAAGTGTCTATCTTTGTTTTTTGTTACCTTTTTGATCTTGACATCTATTTCATCAGATATAAGTATGGCTACACCCACTCATTTTTCTCTGAATGCTATTTGTTGGAGTATTGTTTACCATCCTTTCACTTTGAGTCTCTATTTGTCCTTGCAGCTGAGATGTGTCTCTTGAAGGCAGCATATGGTTGGGTTTTGTTTTTTGATCCAATCTGCTACTCCATGCCCTTTTATTGGTGAGTTCAGTTCATTTATATTTAGGGTGATTATTGAAACATGAGGTTTTCCTATAGCCATTTTATCTTTTGTTTTCTGGTAGCTCATGTCTTCATTGTTTCTTTGCCCTTGTGTTTCTGTCTCTTATTCTAGTTTGGTGATATTCTATGATTTTCCTCCCTGTTCCCTCTTGTTTTATGTTTTGTGTCTCAGTAATGGATTTTTTCCCTGTGATTAGCATTGTTTATGTCAACGAAAGTTTCATGTATACAGTAGTTTTTTTCTTCTGCATGCATCTTATTTTTGCTCCCCTTTTGCAAGTTTGGATCTTTCCCCCTTCTTTTCTGTTCTTGTTGTCTCAAATGATTCTTGTCTTTGCTGTGTATTCATTTCTGCGTTGCAATAGCTATTATTTTCTCTTTTTAAAATATTTTTACCTCCTCTAATTGTTATGTAATATTTAAATATATAATACCCTATTTTGAATAAGGATCACACTTTTCTGTTTCTGTCTGTTAGTCATTTTACTCGTATTGTTGTATCTTTTTGTCTTTTTGTTTTAGGTGGAATAACTCTTTTGAGTATTTCATGTAAAGCAGGCCTTGTGGTGGAACATTTCCTCAGTTTCTATACTTCTGGAAAGGTCTTTATTTCTCCTTCATATCTAAAGGAGACCTTGCTGAATATATTATTCTTGGCTGGTAATTTCTCTTTTTCAGTAGTTTAAATATTTGATTCCACTTCCTTCTAGCTTATAGAGTTTCTTCCTAAACATTCAATGATAATCTAATGGGATTTTCTGTTTCTTTTCCCTGGCTGTCTTGAAAATTCTTTTTTTCTTATTAAAATTTGATAGTTTCAATATAATGTGTCTTAGAGAAGGCCTTTTTGAATTGAGATAATTAGGTTTTCTGTCTGCTTCTTGGGTTTCGGGATCCAGTTTTTTCCATGAGTTTGGAGAGTTCTTGTGAACTATTTGTTTAAATAGGCTCTCTGTTGCCTTTTCCTTCTGTCCTTCTGATATACCCATTATTCTTATATTACTCTTTCTGATGGTGTCAGGTAGTTCTTTCAGAGTTCTTTTTTTTTTTTCACTTTAAAGTCTCTCTCTTCCATTTCTGTCATTTCCAGCTTTTTATCTTAATTATCACTAAGTCTTTCCTTCATCTGGTCAGCTCTATTTCCTAAGCTTGCTCTTTAATTATTTATCTTTTATTGAATTCTTCAGTTCCAGAATTCCTATTTGTTTCTTCTTTAAAGTTTCAATCTCTGTGAAAGTATTCCTCTTGTTCTTTGATTTTATTTCTAAGTTCATCAAATTGCTATCTGAGTTTTCTTGTATCTCATAGAGTTTTTTCAGAACTGCAATCTGAATTCTCTGCCATTTAAATCACATATTTTTATACTTTTATGTTTATTTTCTGGAAATTTTCTATTTTCTTTCTTAATTTCTTAGTTATCTTGGTTGTTCATGGTATTTGATAGATTATTTCTTCTCCTAAGCATTTATGGAAATAAACTCTGCTATTTAAAATTTTTTTTATTTTGTTAAGAGTGGATGTCTATTTAGCAGGTGATAAGAAGTTTTTTTTGGTGCCAGACTTCAGTTGCCTTGCTTCTGTATCTCCATCCTTGTCACTGGGATCAGTCTCAGTGTTCATCTGCTTCTCAGGAGCTCTCTCCTCAGTTCTCAGGTCTGCACACATTCTGCTCTATAGGCTGACACTCCAGTGCTACAGTTTCTTCTGGAGCCTACTGCTTGCTCTGGGAAGGTTCAGGGAGGTGAGTTCTGGGAGGATGGGGGAGACAGGCAGACTTTATGACTTTGTTTTTTGCTTAGCAATGGTGGCTGCTAGAATGCAGTTGTTGCACCTCTGTATTCCATTTCCACCATAATTACTGGATTCTGCCATATTATATGCTGATCACTCAGGCAAGAATGCTCAAAGCTACAGAGAGTACACATCACAACCTGACTTCTCCCCTCTTTGCAGGGAGGTCCAGATGCATCAGCAGCAGTTATTTTCACTCTTCTCCCTTCCCTCCTTCCCTGTTTGCCTCAATTTGCTCACCTTCAGATTTTCTGAATACAGATCTCTCAGCAGTGTTTATGTGTTAGGCTGGGAATCTTATGTTGGATTATAGCTGTTCAACTTGTTTCAAGGAGAGAGATCATGGGGATGCCTCATGCCGTAATGTTTCTGATGTCACTCTGCATCTATTTCTTTTCTATTTTTCTCAGCCAATACTTAGAAAATTGTCCATTCTGTCTTCAAGTATCACTGATAACAGACAACATTAACACCAGACACACGTACTCATGCACAGGCCACACTGGATTGCCAAAGCTCAGTGAAGGGAAAATCTTATAATTACAGACTCC
This sequence comes from Macroglossus sobrinus, assembly GCA_004027375.1. NCBI lineage: Eukaryota > Metazoa > Chordata > Mammalia > Chiroptera > Pteropodidae > Macroglossus > Macroglossus sobrinus. The sequence goes on along the minus strand of PVKZ01006360.1, from coordinate 20,837 downwards.
ACAGAGTACAGTCATATTGAACTGGAAATAGTCCCAGCTAAAAGGATTATAAAGAAGGCATGGTTAGCAGAGAAGTAGAAGAAGTATCTCACAAAATCCACCTTAAGATCTGGGATACAGGCAGACCATGTAATGGGCCCTTACTTCCTGACCTGTTCAGTCAGCAATTTATAAATTGGCCATTAGTGTCTCCCTTAAGGTGGGTTAGAAACCTAGAGTCTCGAAGTTAATTTAGTGAGAGGAGAGGTCAGTGATACCAGGCCAGGAAACATGCCCAAGAGGATTCATTAACATCTTGTTTCCTGGACCAGCATTTCCAGGGGAGGACATTCCATTTGAGCAGATAGGTTCCTCTGGAGTTAGGGATAGAATAGAGTAGAGATGGGGTTATGGGATAGGGAGATGGAGCAGTCTCCCCTAGGACAGAGTCCTGGCTCACTGTTGGCACCAGGGAAAAGGAGGCCAGTGCACAGAATGGTCTCCCTTAGGCAACCCTTTCAACATCTACTTCCTTCAGTTTTCTGCTGCTTTCGTCTTTGCTCCTAGACCCTAGCAAGAGTAAATGAACATCTGAGAATTTGGACTCAGTCTGACAACTGCTCCAGAGCTAGATGGGCTTTCTACCTAGGAAACTATGTGACAGAAGTAGTTTCTCTTAATTCTTTACAGGTGTGAAAACAGGCAGGGCCATCTTCTTACTCCATAGAAACCACCCAAGGACTGTATTAGCTCTCTATGTGTATCACTAGAGAAGACCTATGGAGGAATAGAAGGCACAGAAGGACCTGGATACTTATCTTGGTCATACTCTTCATACTCTTAATGCAACTTAGCAAAAATTGAACCAATTGGATACTGCTAGAAAATCCCTATCTTTCTTTCCCATTTTTACAGGAACATTCTTGACCCTCAGACAGTCCCAAGGCAGTCTCCTTGGTTGGCCATCTGGGCTTCTCGCCACTTGTGGTAAGAGCATTGATTCTTTTTTAGGGAAGTGTGCAGCCTCTAGGAATATTGAGTTGAGAAATAGAGCCCAAAGCAGACCCTAAAAACTAAGCTACTCTGTCTTCCATATTCTTTAGTACTTTGGGCTCTATAGCACTTCTCAATCCCCTTGGTGAGGATGGTGAAAGAGTCTGTGCTACATGCCAGGCTTGGGCATCTGTTTCCTGACAAAGTATCATTACCTATCTTAAATTCTGTGGGCTTTGCTGGCCTCTGATAACACATGCCTCCAGAGGACCATCTAAGAGTAGATGATATGTTTGTCACATGCTCAAATACCTTTTTTGCCATTAAAATTCTGTGGGCTTAGAAGAGGCCAATAGAAACCAGTGAAATATCAAAATATATAAGCCATGACATATGGAAATGATTTAGAAAACAATGCTTCACTTACAGATACTTTAACATATGTTCAGTTCTCTTGATGCATGACACTGATTTTTGTCAATCTCAGGGCCTGACTCCTCTGGCTTCTCTCTGGGATTGGGTACCTCACTCCAAAAGCAGTTTTCCAAAACAGAAGTTCTTCCTCTCTATCCCTGTGGCTCTCAATCCTGTGTTGGTACCCTGGCCCTGCAAGAAGAAAAGTGGGGATCTGGGTCTGGTGTAAGAAAGGGAAGCCAGGATTATGGAACCTGGTTACAATTCTCTTGTAACAATACATACCCTCTTGTTGCCTACATCTTTTACCATTTTTCCAAAAACAAAATTCTGATCTTCCTGGTCTGGGTCTCATCTGTTATCATATTTCTGAGTCTCTTCAGTCATATTTTATCATAACCTGTTAAGAAAAAGCACCTATGTTTTCATTGATCCTAAAGCAATAGCAACTGTCTTGGACAGTCTAGAATTCTCTCTCAAGCACATGGAGAATGTGAAGCTTTCCAAGAGAGGAGACTAAAGTGGACACCTGTTAGCTCTTTCAGTAAGGCTGGTGTCTATAACCTTGAATGCTGCAAACAAGTGTAGACATAAATTATATAGAACAAGAAGTGGGATTGTTTATTGAAACATGTTTTGGTACCTTTTTTTAAATTAAACTTATTGGGATGACATTGGTTAATAAAATTTATAGATTTCAAGTGTACGGTTCAATAATACATCATCTATATATTGCATTATGTGTTCACCACCCACAGTTATATCTCCTTCAGTCACCATATATTTGGTTCCTTTTAACTTTATCTACTTACCCCCTCCACCCATTCCTTCTGATAACTACTAAGCTGTTGTCTGTATTTATGAGTTTTTCTTTGTTTGTTTTTTGCTCTGTTTTAATCCCACACATGAATGAAATCATGTGGTTCTCAACTTTTTATGTCTGACTTATTGCACTTGCCATAATTGTCAACCAGATTCCTGTACCTGTTTTAAAATTTTATATTAAAAACAGGTCTATGCAGAACACTGAGTGGGTACTCGTATCATTAGTCTAACATTATGCTTATCAGATAGGTCTAAGAATAATCAAGGGCATGGGTGCCAGAATATTCTATTAATAGAGAGATAATCTAACCTTTCTGGAAAGATAATGTGTTCACCTTTGATGAATGAAGAATATTTTCATAGTGACTACTTAATGTTTAGCTATTATTGTGACATCTGTTCTTCATTTAGATAGTTTTTTACTAAGATACAACTATACGAGTCAGAAACAGAGAACAAGAGGAAAAGTCAGTAATAAGGAACCATTTTTACAAAAATTCACCAAGAATCCATTTAGTTCTAGGCAACTAAAGAAACAGCATAGAATGAATGAAGCACTGGAACTCCACCCTGGGAAGTGGCTTCGTGTTGAGGGGGATTCTGAAGAATAGTGGGTCTTCTGAGCTGCTCTGCACCACAATATCAGTCCATTACATGTTAGCCCTGACCAGCAATGGCCCGCTGATCCTGGTCATCACAATGGATGTCTGGCTCCATGTGCCCATGTACCTCCTGCTTGGGTAGCTCTCACTGATGGACCTCCTCTTCACATCTGTTGTCACTCCCAAGCCCTCGTGGATTCTCTCCATAGTGAAAATACCATCTCCTTTGGGGGCTGTGCCCTTCAGGTATTCCTGGCACTGACCCTGGGTGGTGCAGAGGACCTCCTACTGGCCTTCATGGCCTATGACAGATATGTGGCCATTTGTCATCCTCTGACCTACATGGTTCTCATGAGGCCAAGGGTCTGCTGGCTCATGGTAACCATATCCTGGATCCTGGCATCTCTGAATGCTTTAGGACATACCTTGTATACCATGCACTTTCTTTTCTGTATGTCCCGGAAAATCAGTCACCTGCTCTGTGAGATCCCACCTCTGCTGCATTTGGCCTGTGCAGATACTTCCAGATATGAGCTCATGGTGTATGTGATGAGTGTTATCTTCCTGATGCCCCCTCTTATTGCTATTCTTGCCTCTTATACACTAATCTTATTTACTGTGCTCCACATGCCTTCAAAGGGAGCCAGAAAGCCCTATTTACCTGCTCCTCCCACCTGGCTGTGGTTGAGATGTTCTGTGGAGCTGCCATGTTCCCTCCACAGCCCCCAGCAAGACAACATCACCTCTGTTTTCTACACAATTGTCACTCCAGTCCTGAACCCCCTCATCTACAGCCTGAGGAATAAGGAGGTCATGGGAGCCTTGAGGAGGATCCTAGAAAAATATGTGCTGTGGACACACTCTACCATTTAGGAAGGCTTATGGTTTGATTCCAAAATCCATTCCCCTTCAAAGTCAGAAGGTTTCTAAGAGTCAAATACTCATGATAAAACACTATAGTACAGAGTATATCTTTTAATAACTTGATCTGTCAAAATGCTCTTTTATTTTTTATTTTTAATATATATATATATTTATTCACTTGATGTAATTTACATAACTTCCAAGTTTACATATTTGCCCTCTTTTACCCCTTCCACTTCTTCCCCTACTCTCTGATAACCACTAGTCTATTGTCTATGTCTATGAGTCTCTGCCTGTTTGTCCTGTTCATTTATGATTTTTAGTATTATATCCCACATATAAGTGATATCATATGGTTTTCAATTTTTTTCTGCCTGGCTTATTTTGCTTAGCGTGATTATCTCAAGGTCCATCCATGTTGTCGCAAATGTCAGTATTTCATCTCTTTTTATGGCTGAGTAATATTCCATGGTATATATGTACCACAGCTTCTTTATCCAGTTATCTATCATAGGACACTTTGGTTGCTTCCATGTCCTGACCACTGTGAATAATGCTGCTATGAACATCAGTGTGCAAATATCTTTTTGGATATGGGTTTTCAAGTCTTAAGAGTAAATACTCAGTAGAGAGATTGTTGGATCTAATGGTAGATCAATTCTTATTTATTGGCCATTTGTATGTCTTCCTCCAAAAAGACATGCAAATGGCCAATAAACGTCTGAAAATATGCTCAATATCACTAGCTATTAGGGGAATGCAAATCAAAACCGCAATGAGATACCATCTCATGTCTGTTAGCATAGCTGTTATCAACAGGACAGGTAATAATAAGTGTTGGAGAGGATACGGAGAAAAAAGAACCCTCATACACTGCTAGTGGACCTGCAAATTGGTACAGCCACTATGGAAAGCAGTATGGCGTTTCCTCAAAAAAATCAAAATGCTCTTTTAAAGCTTCTCTTTATGAGGTAACTTATAAGGTATGAGTAACATTTATTTTAAATTTACTCTCTATTTCCCCAAGTAGCAACTGAAATAAATGAAGCTAGGGGCTTTGGCCAACTTGGGATAAGACTCCTGACCTTGGGACTCCAAACAGAACAAAGTAAGAGCCAAAGGAAAAAAAATTCAGATGAAAGACCTAAGCAAAGCCCATACATCAGGGGGAAAGACCTTGAGATTTGTACAAATTTGAGACCAAGTCACCTTGCTGAAAGATCATGCAGGCAGCCTAGTTTAATGCACAGAGTAGTAGAGGTTTGCATGTATTTACTTCATGTTCACACCTCCTTTTTTTAAACATCAGCCATTATGGAAACTTCCCCATGCAGACAGTCCGATATTTTTTTTGTTTGTCTTTGTTTTTGTTTGTTTATTTTTGACATGAGAATTTTTTTATGCTGCCTAAAATCCAAATATTACTGAAATGAGTAAAATAGAAAAAGCAACTAACTCATTATAAAGGTCCATGGTAAACAACTATGTTAATTCTTTGGCTATAAACAAACACAGAAATAAAACAAAACTGGATTTCCATTATCTCAAGCTTGTCTCGAAACATCCCTAAAATTGCAAAGTTTTCATATGCTTGATATGTGTGGCTGTGTCCATCTGTGGATGTATATTTGTGATGAAAAAGGCATGTAAATTCATTTTCTAGTAGCTTAAATATGCTATACTACTACCATTGGTTTATAAGACTGGAAATATTTACACAAAAGCTATGGAGTTATTTTGAAACTTCAAAATAGTGTGGTTCATTGAGTGGAACTTTTTTTTTTTTTAGGTGAGGCAACCCTTGGTTAACCTCACAGATTCCAAGGACCTTGTTAGTTTACAATCTCTTATTTTTTATTTTTTTTATGCCTACAGCGCCTGGTCTTCCTAAGTGGTTTTCCATCCAAGTACTAACCAGGTTCAACCCGGCTTAGCTTCCGAGATCAGACGGGATTGGGCTTGTTCAGGGTAGCATGGCTGTAGATGGAACTATTTTTGAGAATACTGTATTTCTTTGCAAATTTGTCTATCCTTATAACTCTTGTTTTTTCAAAAATAAAACAGCACTGTTTAATCTTTAACACTATATGGTTCTTTTCCAAAAATTAATAAAATTAAGAATACCAGAGATAGACAAAACCAACTGAAATCTTTTCATGCAGAGATATTTAGATATATATTTAGATACATTCTCTTCTATTTTTTTATTCCCTTCCATTTTTAATGCAGGCATGCATTTTACTGAGTTGATATATATACGAGAAATAGAGATTTTTATTCACTTATTAATATAGAGATTTCTCTCTCCCCTCTCCACCATTGTAGGAGGCAGTATAGAGTAGTGACAGAGCCTGGGGTCAGTTGTCAGAGTATCAAGATTTGAATAAAATACACTGCCACTTACTTATACAGTAAGTAGTCCCCTGACATCTATCCATGGTTTTGCTTTCTTTGGTTTGTTACCTGGAGTCAACTGTGGTCTGAAAATATTAAATGGAATATTCCAAAATAATTCATAGGTTTTAAATTTCATACTACTCTAAAGTAGTATAATGAAATCTTGTGCCACCCTGCCCAGGATGTAACTCATTCTTTTGTCCAGTGGGTCCTCACTAAGAAACTTCCCACCCGTTAGTTGTCTTGGTTATAAGAATGACTGCTGTAATATCACAGTGCTTGTGTTCACATAAGCCTTATTTTATTTAATGGCCCTGAAGCTCAAAAGTAGTGATGCTGGCAGTTCGGATATACCAAAGAGTATCTTTCCTTAAGTGATCAGGTGAAAGTTCTAGACTTAATAAGGCATTTTCTCACCTCACATCATCACAAGAAGAAAGATACCAGGTACACACAGTACAGTATGATATTTTGAGAGAGACTACACTTTTGTTAGTCTACTGTTTTAAATTTTTTATTTCATTATTAGTTGTTAATCTCTTCCTGTGCGTAATTTATAAATTGAACTTTATCATAGGTATGTATGTATATGAAAAAAACATTGTATATATAAAGTTTGCCACTATCCATGGTTTCAGGCATCCACTGGGAGTCTTGGAACATATCTACTGAGGATCAGGTGGGATTGCTATATTACTTTGAGCATGTTACTTGACTTCTCTGCACCTATATCTACACATCTATAAACTGTAAATTGACAGTAATAGTAAGACCTACGTCATAGTAGTTGTGAGGATTAAATAAGTTAGTAAATATAAATGTAAGTCATTTAGAATAATAGCTGGCATATAATAAAGTTTATCTCCTACATAAATAAATAGCCTTGAAAATACTTTTCTGTGGTGATGATATTATATCATATGGGTGCTTTATAATAGAATTGGCTATTTTAACACAATCATAAATTTAATGCTGGTGGTGGTGCTGATGCTGGTGTGTGTGTGTGTGTGTGTGTGTGTGTGTGTGTGTGTGTGTGTGTGTGAATAAAAACAGCAATGTTGCTCTCTTAGGTGTGTGACTGATTTTTTCCTTTAGAATAAATTCTTATGAGTGAAATTACTAATAACCAAGGTTTAAAAAATCAGTTAAAGTTCTTGATATAAAGCACTTTATATTAAGAGAGACTGATTTTTAAAAATGTTAATATTTTGCATTTTTACCAGCAACTTGTAAGGGTACTTAACCCATTACACTTTTTTCCCATATTAAATTTAACACATTGTCTTTACTAATTTATTTGGTTTAACACTTAAATCTATTGTTTTAATTTGCATAATCAATTTATATTTTTCTAATTGAGTTTTTGGAATTCTTTATGGATTAGTGATACCAATGCTTTGTTATACTGGAAGTAATAATTTTTTTTCATATTTGATTTTTGACTATTTAGTATCTCCCTGGGAAGGTTTTTTGGACAGAGAAGTATTAAAAATATTTATGTTGTGAAATCTCTCTATCTTCTCTTGTTTTCTTTTAGTGATTTTACTGGTAGGACATAGTTTTCCACTCTATCTTTTGATGACAATTTATGTATTTTATTTTTTCTTAATCATTTTATAATTTGCATTTAACTTTTATGATAAATTTCTAATTTATCTTGGTATGGCAAAATTTTAACCTTCTTTAGATAGCTGCCATTTTCATAGTAATGTTTTAAAACAATCCTTTTTTCTGTTAATTTCTTCTGTTTCTTTTATCACATATTATGTTCTATAAGTATAGTATTAAGCTACATTTCTTGGCTATTCAGTTCCAGCTTCCTTAACTCTTTCTGAAGATATTTAATTCTGATATCTATATCATAAAAGCTCCCTGGTAATTAGATCATGGATATATTAAACTTAGAAATTAATTTGTATGTTTGGAATTTTTTGCAATACTCACCCATGTCTTCCAAAACATAATACACAACTACACTTCCTAAATCCAGTCTCAGTTCCTTTCTTAAAATGACTATTTTACACCTTAAGTTTCAGTTGATGACCTTACTCCATACTTCTTGTGGAATAGAAAGTAGAGTATGGATTAAGAAAGGGAAAGGAAGGAAGAAGGGAAAGTGTAAGTGCATCTGTTTGTATCCACACATTCATGCCCTGTTTTCCCCCTTCGTGACTGTCTATCAAAGGCTGACCTCTCCACCAGTATTCTAGATCACAATCTCACCCACCTACCAAAAATTTTGCTCCTGCAGACTCCTCTTAATCTGAAACTATTTTCTTTCTTCTGGATCATTAACATAAGGATACAAATATACTCTGATTATCCCATCATAAAGAACCCTTTTTATGACTACATCTTCTTTAGTTACTGACCCATTTTTTTCAGCTTCTCTTCAGAGAAAAAAAAAATCAAAAGGCATATTTATGCCCACCTTCTCCTCTGTTGATCTACTATTCACATTTAACCTACTCCTAATCAAACTTTGATCTCTTTCCATAGATCTGTTTTTCATCAAAATCATCATTGATGTTCCAAATAAAGTGGTCATTTCTATATACTCTTCCTTTAACCTTTTAGCAATATTGGTACAATTGACACTTCTAGTCTCTTGAAACTTTTCTTGGTTTCCAGATTCCACACACTTTTGATTTTCCCCCTTCTTATCTTAACTCTCCTTACCTTATTGATTTTCCCCCTTCTCTTTCTAAATTTGGAAGTCCCACATAGTACTAATATGGACCTCTCTTTCCCTTCACTCAGTAATCTCTTCCTGAGTAATTTCATCTAGTTGCATAGCTTTAAATACCACCTAGATGCTCTTAACTTCTAAAGATCTGACTACTTCCATAAACCATAGGACTCATATTTAATTATCTACTTGCCATGTCTAACAGAAATTTCAAACTTAATTCAAAACATAACTCTTGATTCATTCTCCTACTAATCTGTTCTTCCCTCATTCTTTTCCATCTAAATCAATAGCACCACCAGCCACACAACTAATCAAATGAAAAACTTAAATATAAGCATGGTTTTCTCTTTTTGCCTTACTGCTCCAACAAAATAAAACCTGTTAGATTAATCTATACAATACATTCCAAATATGTGCACTTCTCTTGGTCTCTCCTGTACAAGTATCTTAGCCCAAGTCACCATAATCTGTTGCCTATTGCTCTTCAATAGCTTCCTAATACATCTTTGTCTTTTCACCTTTTCTACTATGATCTATTTTCTCCCTATCAGATCCTATCACTTTTCAACAAGGATACACATGATCTTACACCTGCCTGCCTTAAATTTACTCAACATTTGAAACTGTACTGCCTTACACTCACTCTAATCTAACCCTATTGACCTTGCTGCTCATTGCACAGTTTAAATTGTTCCTGCTTTAGGCCCATTTAGTAGCTATTCTCCTAGCCTGTTATGTTCTTCTGTCAAATCTGCTTGGCTTGCTACTTATCATTCAGATCCCATCTTAAAAATCTTAACTCCTCAAAGAGGTTACCAATCTAAGTGGCATGCACCCAAACTAAAAGACATTACCACACACTGTGTTTTATTTTCACACTTTTCATTGTGTGAAACTTTCTCATTTATACTTGAGTTTACTTGCTTTTTCTCTGTCTCTGCCTTCCAAAATGAAAAGTCAATGAGAGCATGGACTGTGCTATGTGTATGTCATAGCTTCTTGTCCACACAATTTAGGTATACATATACCACAATCTCTATAATAATGTAAAAAGATACATCTGTGTGAGTGTATATGCATATCTTCAGTGAAGAAATAAAGGAATATGCCATGTTCCTATATAAAAGTATTTAATATTTTTATGTAGAAATGTTAATTTTTTGCTATAAAATCTATAAATTTAAACTAATAACCATCAAAATTTTAATGGCATTTTTTAAAGTTGATTTTGCCAAACATAAGTAGAAAGTATATGAATTATCAAGAAAATAGTGAAATAGGAGAAAAATAAGAGTTTTGTTCTAACACCTAAAGCTACAGTAATTAAAATATAAGGAAACTAGTACAGTAATTGAAAAATATGCCAATATTCATATTGAGATTTAATATTTATTATTGTGGCATTTGAATTATTAAAAAAAGAATAACAAATTATTGTATTAGAACAAATAGCTAAATATTTAGGGAGAAAATGTACCATACTAGCTCACATATACATATTCTCTTAAAATAAATTCTATATATTATAAAGATCTAATGGTTAAAAAGAAAGTCCTGTGTCAGGCTGCCCACTCCAGAATCACGTCCCTCTGGTTTCCCAGCACTTATATGGGGCCATATAATGGAGTTTCCATAAATAGAATGTGATCAGATGTGAGGTGTGCTCCTTCTAAGCCACAAAACCTAGCATTGAACAACCTTTTATTTTCAACGTTCTGGATACTGGCATGCAGGATGACCTTGAAAGCTCCGAATAGAAGAGTTTCTCTCAGCTCATGTCCACACACCTGGCACTTACTAAAATTTATGTAAGTGAAAAATTAACTTCTGCCTGTTAAGCCACTGAGATTTGGGTTCTATCTGTTAGAGCATAATCAGCAAACATATCTCTGGGGCCATGTTTTTTTACAAACTAAGTTTTACTGGAACACATATATTTTTGCATTGCCTATGACTGTTTTCCTGCAACAGTGACAGGATTAAATATTTGCGATGAGGATAGCAAGGCCCACAAAGACTAAAATGTTAACTGACTCTTTAAAGAAAGTTTGCTTATCCCTCCGGTAGACCAACTAGTATTACCTTAAGTAAAGGAAAACTAGAACTAGAAAATAACATAAGAGAATATTTATTACTTTAGGGATGAGGAAAGCCTCTCATAGTGAAAAGAAAAATCTTGGTACTCTTCCTCACTTACTCTCTACCTCCCAGCCCACTTTTACCTGGTCAGTTTTCAACTTAGAAGTCACCTCCCTAGCAAGCATTCTATGTAATTTCTAAAAGCCTTAACTGTTATTCCATTATTCTGTTGTCATAATCTTTGCATAGATCAATAATGCCTGAGTTGACAAATTCAATGGCCTTTATCTATATATGTAAAACTCTGAGACATTTGAGAAATCTTTCCTGGAAGCCCTCTCCTTTCACCACTTCTGACACATCATTATTCTGCTTCACCTTCTATTTCTCTGATTCTTGCTGCTCCAGGCTTGATTAGCTACTTTTCATCCACCTTGAAATGCTGGTAACTCCAAGGTTCTGTTTTGGATTCTTTCCCACATCCATACTCTAACATCACGTCTCATCCAGGGTTGTGCTTCAAAATTACCTTGATGCATGTTTATAAAACTTATGTATTACTTCCACCTTTGCAACCCTTATGGTCTGCAGAAGGACCAGTTACTTGCATTTTAATAGAACTCCTTCAAGATTACAATACATATACTTGGTTTTCTGGTTAAAACCTTTGGCACACATCTTAGGTGTGTCAGACTTCACTTGCATTTATTTGCAGTAAACTTCTAAATTTATTTCTCCAGCTCCTATCACTCTTCTAAACTCTAGTTTTATTCATTTCTTCAAAATGGTATTTCCTGAGCAACCGCAATGGCTGAATATGTTACTACAAGGGATAATATAGAGATCAACAAAGCAGCCACAGTCTTTACTGCCATAGAATTTACAGTTTACCAGAGGAATTGGACATTAAGCAATAATTACAAAATTCATTTATGTAAAAACCATCCCATTGCCTAAAAAAGCAGTGTACAATTTTTAGTGTGCTTAAGAATCGCCTAGGGCTTATTATGAATGTAGATTCCTGAATCAATTGTCCAACCCCATCCTGTACTGAGGAATATTTTCAGAGCAACCCAGGAATCATTTCAAGTCAAATATGCAAAATTATGGTCTACATTATAAATGCTTTACCAAGGTGTAAGCCAGTGTCCCATTTCTCTTTTTCTTTGTCCTCATTTTCCATCACCATTTCATAAACTCTTGAATCTTAAGTATATTGAGAATCACTTGCCGGACAAGTGATTTCTTTTTGTTTTTTAGCATTTTATTTTATCATTAGGTTCAAGTACATAGTACATTGGTTAGACATTTATATAGTTTATGAAACGATACCTGGTTATCACCCATCTGGCTCTACACACAGCCATTACATTCCCTATGCTCTTACCACTTTCTCCCAGCTCCCTTACCCCCATCCCCTCTGGCCATCACCAGATTTTCCTCTGTATTTAAGAGTCTGTTTTCGATTGGTGTGTTCTTTTTGTTCCTTAGATTCCATAAGTAAGTGAAATCATATGGTATTTATCTTTCTCTGTCTGACTTATTTCCCTCAGCATAATAACCTCTAGATCCACTGCAAATGATAGGATTTTATTTTTTATGGTTGAGTAATATTTCATTGTGTATATGAACCATATCTTCTTTATCCAGTCATCTGTTGATGGGAATTTAAGTTGCTTCCATATATTGGCTATTGTAAATAGTGCTGCCATGAACATAGGGATGCATAGATCTTTGCTGAGCAAGTAATTTTTTAGAACTGAATTAGAAGCATTTCTCCAACAAGACTCTATCTTACTCTTTAGCTTTATATTTTACTGTTTTCCTAATGTTACACATATTCTTAACAAGTTCTACCACTTGTTATTTCTTAAATGTGCTCTCTTTTAAATTTAAAGTTTGCTAAATTTAGAATTTAAGGCCATGTTATAAATGTAACACCATGAAGACCTTACTTTTTATGTTATATCCCCAGTTTTTAGAAATATACTTGGCATAAATAATAAGCATTCAAAATATGTTTGGTAAATGAATGCAAAAATTAAGGAAATGACTTCATTTGCCAGAAATGCATTCTCATCTTTATGGTAATTTTGTTTATTTGGTTCTTAGTTTTTGAATATATAGTTGTATGTCTACTTGTTTTTATTTTTATTTTATTTTAAAATTTTAATTAGTTTCAAGTATACAGTAACAGTACATTGGTTAGACATCTACATAGTTAGTAAAGTGATACCCCCAATTGCTCCATCCTTTCCTTGACCCTCCACTTAGCCAATGTGTTCATGCTAATTGCACTCCCTATACCATTCTCCCCATCCCCATGACCATCCATCAGCTACTAATTTGTACTTCTTTAACTCTTCCCCCATTCTCACAACTCCTCAAACCCTTCTCCCTCTGTCCATCACTAAATTGTCCACTATATTTGTGAGTCTGTTTTTCATTAATTTGTCTTTTTATTTCTTAGCTTCTGCATATAAGTGAAATCGTATAGTGTTTAACTTTCTCTGTCTGACTTAAATACCTTCTAGGTTCATCAACGCAATATTTTTTCCATCCCCTTCCTTTTCATATGTAAGGGTCTTATTTTCTTATCCTTTCAGCCACTCCATCTTTTGTTTGGAACACTTAATTCTTTTCCATTTAAGGTACTTATTGATAGGAATGTAGTTGTTACCATTCTTTATTCCTGTTTTTGATACATGTCTTTTTGTTCTTAAAGAAGTCCCTTGAACATTCCCTGTAATTCTGGCTAGGTGGTGATGAATTCTTTTAGCTTATTGTTGTCTGGGAAGCTCTTTATCTGTCCTTCAACTCTAAATTATAGCTTTGCTAGATAGATTATTCTTGGTTGCATATCCTGGGTCTTCATCCTATCAAATATTTTTTGCCAAGCCCTTCTGTCCTGCATAGTTTCTTTTGAGAAATCAGCTGCCAGTCTCATGGGTATTCCCTTATAAGTAATTATTTCTTTTTCTCTTGCTCACTTTGGCATTTTAATTATGATGTGTCTTGGTGTGGGCCTCTTTGGATCCTTGATTTTGTCCCGACCGGCGGTACCTAGTTATTCGTGGGGGCGAGGAGGATCCAACCTGGGGAGAAAATGGGAGAGAAAAAGGAGAGGAGGCAAGACTAAGTTCTGATCAAGCCTCGTTTATTGTAGGTAGGGGTAGAGTATATAAAGGGGAGGATTTGCATAATCACGGTTGCCTTGGATATCGAACCGCAGAACATTCCATTTCCTTATATGACCCAAAAATGCAGAAGGGTCCCGGGAGAGGAGGGGGCTGCAAGGTCAGATTAGTTTAAGCAAATGGCTCAAGGGGCCCAGGG
>PVKZ01006359.1:0-36416 GCA_004027375.1 Macroglossus sobrinus | reverse complement strand
GAGAATATAATTGTCTATATAAAAATTTCAAACCATAGAAATAATAAAGTTTGCAAGGTGGCTGGATACAAGGTCAATAAATCAAAATTAATTTCATTTACTACTCTGTTAAAAAAATAGTTACAAAGTTTAAATTTAAAAAATTTCTATATAAAGAAAATTTTTAATTGTATTGAAAGGTATTAAAGAGAACTGAAATGTACTGTGTACATAAATAGAAAATCTCATAATATGTCAACTCATAATTGACATAATTGACATAAATGTCAATGATTCCAAAATTGATTTATAAAATCAATGCATGACTCATCAAAATCACAATGGATTTTTTTAATTGGCAAAAAATTCTTAAATGTGTATAAAAGTGTTATGGGCCAAGTATAACAAAGGTACTTTAAAAAAAAAAAAAAAAAAAAAAGGAAGGATTTGCCCGACCAGAATTGAGCACATATTATAAACTCATATAATAGAATTGTAGTGATTAAGACAGTGGATGATAGAGCAGGAAAAACAAATTGGCCAGTGGAAAAGTAGCAAGCCCAGAAACAGAGCCACGCATAGGAGAAAATCACAGAGGAAGCAGACGGCTGGATAAAACATGGACTAGTCAATAAATAGTACAAGGACATTTACTCATTCACATGGGAAACAAATACAATGCAATCTATATTTCAACCTTAGTTGAAAAATTAATTTCTGCTGTGGTAGGAAGGATTCCTTAAGACATAAAAAGTGTTAGCCAAAAAAGAACTACCAATAAATCTTTCTACTTTGATTTTTTTTAGAATTTTGTCCATCTGTTACACTATAAAAAAGGTGAAAGGAGTAAAAGAAAGTATTTGCAAGGGTCTGTATCCAGCATTTTTAAACCACTTCTGGAAATTGATTAGAAATAAGAGGACTTCTATTTTCATTAAAATAACAAAATAACACTGCAAATAACCCCAAAAAAAGTATTAAGTATTTTTAAATATTCTTAAAAACATCAAAGAGCTGGAATAAGAGTAAGAGAAAATGAGGCCAATTGTCTAAAGGAAACCAGGGACTCAGACAGGTAAGCAGAGCACCTGAGCATCAAAGCAAACCCTGCACATAGTGGGGGAAGTTATGTGTGTTCTCTTCGACTTCAGGGTCAATTGTTTAACACAGTAGCAGGGATCCTGGCCACAACTGCTCTACAAGAAAAGAAAAAGAAATAATAAATTTTAAAAAGAAATGTTTAAAATGTCATTCTTTGGAGAGATTATTATCACCTACCTAGAAAAAAAAAACAATAAAATCAATAAACAATTAAAATTAATAAGAGAGTTCACCAAGGATTATGGATACAAAATCAAATTACCAAAATATCAATAGCAATAACCTAGAAGCTGTAACCTAGAAGCAACAATCTAGAGAAAGAATCAAGAAAAATCTTTGAATATTAAGATACTATTCAAAATAACACCAAAAGCTAGATCTTATTAGGGAATTAACTAACATAGGACACCCAAGACTTCCATGAAGAAAATTTTTGAAACTCTTTTAAGATTACATTCCACACTCTCGTTCAGAATGATGTATTATAAAGATGTCCATCCTCCCTAAGTTAATAGAAACTTATAGAAATTCAAGGGGATCTAAGCAGAATTTCAGTTAGACTATTGTTTAAAACTGCAAAAACTTACTCTAAAATTAATATGGAAGAAAAAAAAAGATCACAATCGCTAAGCCAATTTCAAAGCAGAAAAGCAAAGAGAAAAGGCTCACTCCACCATTTGTTAAGATATACAATAAAGCCATGGTATGTCCATGGCTTTCTTGGCACAAGAAGAGATAAGTCGAATGCAAGAGAGCCTTGGAGTCAGAGAAAGAGGAGAGAGAGAGACAGACAGACAGACAGACAGACAGAGAGACAGAGACAGAGAGAGACAGAGAGAAGCAGAGAGAAGGCAACTACATCAATTTGACTATACCAAAAAGGACTTCTGCTGATTTAAGAACTCAATGGACAAATTTAAAAGACAGATGACAGATTGGGGGGAGATATTTGCAACGTTTAACACTGACAATTGACTGCCTTGTCAGTGGTGGGTGATAGTGATAAAGAGGAATAAACGATTAAGGGGAGGCAGGAGGGGCATCGCAAGGACAAATAAGAGAGAGTCGTGAACTGAGGATTATCATACTCAACCCTCTGCACCTGAGGTTAAAAAAAAAAGGGAAAGAGATTGTGACTGAGTAGCTACTTCAGATAAGATGTTCAGAGTCATCAGGTAGGTCTCCTCGGTAAAAAATCAAAGATAGACATTAAGTCCAAAAGCCCAGATGAGAAAACAAATGGATGGGGCACGAGATAAGAACTGAGGTAGACAGGGAGGACCAATCATGTAGGGATTTATAAGGAGGTCAGATTTTGTTCTAATGCAATGAGATATTACTCAATGGTTTTTAAGCAGAGTTATGGTTTAAAAGAGCACTTTGGCTTCCTCGTACAGAACAAGCTGGGGCTAGAGGGCCAGGGTCAACAGTAGAGATGGGTAAACCAGTCAAAAGCTACTAATGGTCCCAAAGTACTGTGGTATTAGTACCATGGTACTGTAGTGTTAGTACCGCAGTACTGCAATAGCAAGAAATGAAAATGGCTTGCCGTGAAATGGTGCTCAGTGGTTGTGAAGATGGGGTAAAGGGTACTGACTCTAGATGTGTTTTGGAAGGAAGAGCCATCCAAATTCATATTTTGGATGTGGGAAAATAAGGGAACAGAAGACATCAAGGATAACTACCAGATACTTGAACATGAGAAACTGGGAGGTTAGAAGTGCCCTGGACCGGGATGGGGAAATCTGGGGGAGGAGCGGACTTGGAGGTAGAAATGAAGAGTTCCTTGACCACATAAAATTTGACCTTTTAGACATCCGAATGAAGATGTTAAGTAGGAAGTTGGATATAGACAGCCTGGGGCTCAGGGAGAGGTTGGATGGGGACGTATTCACAGTCACACAGCAGGTTCAAATGGAACTAGAACTTGGGTTTCCTGGTTCCAAAACTATTTGTTTCTCACTTTCCTTTTTAGCCAAGGTAAGTGCAAGCATTTGGCGCTGTAGGGAGTGTGCAAAGAGTAAGCACCAGTGGCAGGCACTTAGGGCACCTGCAAGTCCCACTGGCCTCACCAAGGTTCTCCCCCTCCCCACAGGCAGAGGGGTATGAGCCTGACAGCAACTGTGGCCAACGTAGGCAGGACGATAAGCCCGCTAGTGGGTGTGACCACTGAGTTCTCCCCCTCCCTGCCTCTCTTCATCCGCAGAGCAGCAGCGTCTGTGGCTGTCTGCCCCTTCACGGTCTTCCTGCCAGAGACCCTGGGCCAGCCACTGCCCAATTCAGGACCAGGAGAGAAGGTGGGCTGCACCCACCCATGCCATCCCCACCCTCAGGGCTACAAGCAGTTCACAGCTCCTTGATCCTGCCCCTTCTGAAAAAAAAAAAAAAAGGGCAGATCCATGGGGAGATCAGAGACTTACCTAAGGTCATTCAGCGGACTCTGGCAAAGCCAAGGCCTGAATCCAGGCCTCTGGTCTCTTGAGTCCTCCTGGGCCCTGCTCTCACAGATAGGCTATGGAATCATCCCTTCTGGGGCCCTCGGCTCTTGAAAACAATGGGAACTTTGGACATCAATTGGGACAGCTGAGCACAGACACCTAAAAAGAATCCCCCACTCTACTCCCAAACCCTGCTTCCCCTTCCCTCATAGGTGGAAAAAGAAATTGGAACAGAAGCAGCAGGAGCAGCGGATGGCCCCACTCCAGGCCTCCTGAGGACAGAGAAGGGGCAGAGAGTGGAGGAAGGAGCCCTGCCTGCCCTGGATATTCACACCAAGAGCGGGAATGGAGAAATGGCAGCCAGGGGAGGACTGAGGCACCTCTACTTACTGGACCTCTGACTTCAGAGAAACACTTCCCCTGGGCCTCCCACACCTAGCCGGGCTCACTCATTGAAAGTAACTTCGCACAGCTCCTCCTACTGTTCCCCTCTGGCCCGCACAGTCCACCCCACATCAGCTTATCCTCCGTTCAAAAAAGCATGCAGTGATCACCTACGCAGAAAACCCAGTGGAATCTACAGGTGCTACTACCGCTGAAACATGAGTTTAGCGAGGTCGTGAGTTATGAGATCAATATTTTTAAAGAACTGCCTTTCTATATACTAGCACTAAACAACTGGAAATCAAAATTTCAAAGACAATACCATTTACAGTAGCATCAAAAAAAAATTGAAATATAGGGAGACAATAAAAAAGATCAGTGATTGCCAGAGGTTCAGAGGGAGTGAAGATGGATGGATAGTTGGAACATGGGATTTTTAGGGAAGGAAAACTATTCTGTATGATGTTATGTTATTATGCGTGTTGAAACACTCAATAAACTATAAGGTAGGTATTATTATTATCCTCAGGCTGAGGAAGATTATGAGACATAGTTAAGAAATAACAGAGCCTATACTTGAACCCAGATAGTAGATTTGACAGCGGAATTCATGCATGTGCGCACACACACACACACACACACACACACACTGCCCTCAATTCTACCAGCCCCTCTTCAAAGACCATCGGAGCTGGGAGAGTCCTTGGGGACCATCTAGTCCGTCTTCACCTCTATGCCCACTTCATTTACGGAATTGCAGACTGAGGCTGGGAGTGGAGCCACGGCTCCTTCTCTCCCACAAGGTTCTAGGCTGGGCCTCCAGCAAGACTCAGACAGTCCAGCGCCCTGACATCCTAGCTAACCTCTGGAACCAGCACATCCTCCCCAGCCAGGCCTACACTCTCCCCATGGGGACTGGTTCTCACTGACCATCCGTCTCTCTCTCTCTGCACCTTTTTTCCTATTTTGGAAGGTCATGGGCTCTGGTCCACCTTGGTACTTTCCCTAGGATCACCTTGTCTCACGTAGCTCTTCAACCCCGTGGCTTCCGGGCTCTGGTTTCCCCTGTTCCCTTCCCAGTGCCCAGCACAGTGCTGGGCATAGACTCCAGGCTGTTGCTTGGGCTGAGGCTGCATGATCAATCTGGAGGAAGTAGCACATACGACAGGCTGCACTGTGTGGTTTCTAAACAGTGACTACTGGTTGAAAACCCTGGGAGCCTCTCCTTGGATCATGGGGCAAGGGAGCTAAGAATCTGCACAAGGATGGCTGAGCTGGGACTGGGCTTTCTTTCATCCCTGTCTTCCCGCATCCCAGGTGGTTTGCAGAGTCCCCTCACTGGCTGGTGGGGGCAGAAAATCTAGAGCAGGCCTGACATATGCTCAAGGGAGAGGTGCACAGGCCTGGGAGAAAAACATGGAGATACATACTCACCCTGGAAGTAAGGCAGCTTGAGGCCCAAGCAGGGCTGCTTGCTTGCTTCCCACTGTCTGGAACCCAGACCCTGCCTGGCTTCCTACCTCCCTCCCTGCATTGGTGCCATGTTCTGTTGGGAGGTCGCCCCTCAGAAAAGGGCTTCCCTCCCTCTGATATTGTACCCAACTCTTCCCTGTCTCAGCCTCTAGTCCTCTGTGGAAAGCAGAGGAAGGGTAAGGGAAGGTTAGTCTCCGACCCCTAGGGCCCCATGCTCCCCATCCCCGCGGGCTGGGCACAGTCCCATCTCCGACTCCTGGGGGGCTCCAGCTTCCCACAGCGAGAGGCCTTGCAAGCCGCAGGCCCCGCCCCATCCCCGGCCTCAGCCGCGGAGCCGCGGCCCTAACGCGATTGTGCGCTGCTCATCAAGCGAGTGCCTGCGAGTGGGGTAAACAGGCGCGGCCCACGAGGTCTGCTCAAAATCCTCAGTCCCGGCCCGGGTCAGGCCTCCGACAGCGCTGGGGCCCGCAGGAGGCGCCAAGCGGGCGAGGGAGGGAGCCTTAGACCCTGGCGGAAGGGCCGGTTACCTCCACCGTCCAGGGATCTGGAGGGAGGCAGGGGAGGCGATGTGGACATATCTATGTCGACATTGGAGGGACCGTTAGGACAGGGGCAAACGCAGCGATCAGAAGCCGACGGGCCTAACTGTCTCCCACTAGCGATGCGACCTTGGACCAATTACTGAACCTCCCAAGACCTCGTCTATAAAATGAAGATAATAATTCTTCCTACTTCGTGGGTTTCTGACAAAAATTAAATTCGTTAAAACATATAAAACCCTGAGAACAGCGTCGACACATAGTTGGGCTATGTGTTTGGTAAATAAAGGTGACAGCAGAAAGAAGGGCTGAGGCCGACACCGGGCTAGCGAATTCCCAGGACACCCCTCTGCGTCCTAAATGACCCAGAGGGTTTTCAGCTCGGTGGCTCCCAGCTGGGGGCAAAACCTACAAACTGGGAAGGAGTGAAGAAGGTTGACCCTAACCTTCTCTGGGCTTCAGTTTTCTGTCTGTGAAGTGGACATCACAATTACGCCTACATCATGGGGCTGTTGTGAAGATTAAATGAGAATGTTGGATGCGGTAGCCAGGTGTAAGCGCTCGGGGACGGGGACCCAGCTCCTATTCCCACTGGAAGTAAAATCTGCATTTATATGGGGAAGTAAGATCTTACCCACCCCCGCCAACAAAAGGCCTGTAATCAGGGCATGAAAGAGGAATGTGTATCATCATCATCATCATCATCATCATCATTCTCTCTGAGAAGGAAAATGGGCAGTTACTTGTCACCAGACGCACCCGGCCTCTCGCTACGCCCCCTTTGGGCACCGAGCCGGGCTGACCGCTAGGGGGCGCGCGGGCGGCGCGGAGGGCCTGGGTACCACTGGAGCGACCCGGGATAGCCCGGGGACCACCTGGCGCAGAGGACGGGAACTTCGCGACGCCGCAGTCCAGAAGGGTGAGCGGCAGCTCCCCGCTCACCTATGGACTTGCTGAGCCTGGCAGGGGCGAGGGTCTCGCCCAGAGGTGGGTAAGAGAGGGAGGGAGAGAGCTTGGGTTCCACCCACCTGGCGGATCCCACTCCTCGCCATCGTGGGTTTGGAGCTTCGGTCTCCGTCATGGTAGGGACTCGAGGACAAGGCGTACACGCCCACGGGAGTCTGGGGAGGGATGTTATGAGGAAAAGAAGCAACTTGAGTGGGGCCGGGGACAGGGGACCCCGAATTCGGTCCTGCCTAACCAACCGGGTCACTCCCTGGGCGCTCAGACTCCGCCGTGGAGATGGAGGGTTAGGCGGAAGCCTTGGGAATGCGGCCCTCAGGTGCCCGCTCCGGCCCCAGGTTCCCGCCCGAAGCTGCCCCAGGGCCCCGGGCGCGTGTACCATGTAGCGGAAAACTTGGGGGCCTTGCTGTTCACTAACCAGGCAAAGCAAAGTCAACGCCGTTTCGGGCTGTTTGGGGCCATAGAGATCCGAGCGGGAAGCACTAGTGTCCAGAGCGCGTGGGAAAGCTCCCCTCTCCTCGACGCGGCCGGACGTCCACGGTGCGTCCGACTCCTAGGCGGCCGCAAGTGACCTCAGAGGCGGGACAGGGAACGCTGGGGGACGCCCCGTGGGAACGCAGCTCCGCGCTGCGGCCGGTCCTACTGGGAATCAGACTCGCCCAGGACGCGTCGCCTCTGTTCCCGGTATTCAGCACCCTCGCCCCACCTCCAGCGCCCAGGAACTCAGCCGCGTCGCCCGAGGGGCTGTAAGGACCGGGGAGCGCTCCGCTCAGGTCCCGGCCCCTTGAGGCGCCACGTTCTGGGCTGCCCCAACGCCCCATGTCTTCGGGAGCGGACCCGGAGGCTCCGGGGCGCGGGAGCGGGGCTGCCACCCGGCCCTGCTCTGGCCCCCCACTCCCAGCGCAGGGCCCCGCCGGGGAGGCGAAGCGCCCGGTACGTGGAGGAAGAGAGTTGCTGGACTTCGGCCTGGACTTCGGAACCAGACTCGGAAAACCCGATTCCCTGTCTCAAGAGGATGCCTGTGTTGGGGCCACTTTCGCCCCGACCTTCCGTCGGTGGGGACCCCGGGGATCCTTACTAGGCCTACTCTATCTGCGGCCCCAACTTGGATTTTTAGCTTCTTTTTTAAATCTGGGGATTTGTCTCTCCCGGAGTCCCCACCGTAAGGGTGGGGGAGGAGCAGCAAGGCTGAGGGCCTAAGGCAAGGGGGGCGTGGGGACAAGGCGTGGCCCTCAGGACGCCCAGCTGCCTCCCTCGCGGGCTCCGAGTGGAGGTCACCCAGATGACATGACGGGGGGTTAAGGGGTGAAGGACAGCAACACACGCCCCTTCCCAAGGAGCTGAGGACCAATCTGTTCGGCTTCAGAGATCTGATGGGGACAAGAGAATGACCCACTTCGGCCCCCTCGCAGGACTGAGAACCTGGCTTGAATCTTCTGACGTGGGTCAAACCGAGGATGAGGGTTTGAGCGGCATGAGATGCGTTCACTTCCTTCCCCCACCTTCTCACGACCCTCAGTCAGGATCCCCGCCTGTGCCACGGGTCTCTGCCGTCCTGGAACTGCACCCTGCACCCTCCCACTCTCCCCGACCCCAGCCCCAGGCCGTGGCGGGGCACTCCCACCACACCCTGCGCGCTGACTGTAAACGTACCCATCTGTGAAATGGGAATAATAACCGAACCTCCCGCAGTGAGTTGTGAGAAACAAACCAGCTCATGTGTCTAGTAGAGCGCTTAGCAGCGCCTGGCACATAGTAGGTGCTCAATGCGAGTTAGAAATAACAACTGTGATGGCTTTCACGTGTAGCGAACGCCAGTGCCAAGTTCAACCTGCAGCTAATGGTCCAACAGCGCCGGCAAGGAGGCATTTCTAACTTGCATGACGCTGATGAAGAAACTGAGACCTAGAGACTTAAGGGCACTAACCTGCCCGGGGCGGTCTGTCTGGGAAGAGACTAAATTGGATTCACACCCAGAACAGGGCAGCTTCTCCCCTCATCCACGGTGGAGAGGCCGAGAGGGGAACCCAGCCACTCCGTGCTCCCTCGGTGGCCTGTAGAAGCGAACCCTCGACCAAGAGACCAAAGATAGCAACCGTCAGGGGCCAGGCCCCCGGTGTCCCCAGCCAGCCCGGGCCCCACCCGGCCAGAGAGAAGACAAAACTGGCTGAGGTCAGGCAGCTGCGGGTCGCGCGGGGCCGGGGGTGGGGGTGGGGGGAGGGCGCCGGACCCCCACGTGCGCCGCCTGCCGCTGCTTTGCGAAGCCCTTTGTCGCGAGCAGCCGCGTTCGTGCAGCACTCGGCAGCTTAAAATAAAGACAATGTTCCCAGCCTCCCTGTGGCTAAATCCGGCGCGGGTGCGGGGGCGGTGAGAGAGCCGGGTGGGAGAGCTTCTCGCGGCCCTGCCTCCCTTCTCCCTTCCTGCCTCAGTTTCCCCATCTGGTCATGGGACGTAGCCATGAAGACCTGGGCAGAGAAGACTCATGCAGTGGGAGCGGAATGGGGGGTTGGGGGGGGTCATCCCCCTACCTCCTCGGCTGAACAGACTTAAAGGGGAAACCGCTTGGGACACAGAAGGGCGCTCTAGAGGAGGCAGGGGGAAGCTGGACACCCTCCCCTCCCGCCTACAAAATAAGTGTTTTTATTTCTAAAGGGACGTGTGCAGAGGCGGTGGGAGAGAAAAAAGGGAGACCAAGGAGATTGGGGGGAGGGGGCAAGGAGAGAGCCTGATTCAGACTCGGAAATGAATGTTGTGCGCGGAGGCCTGACACCCCCACACTCAGCCACGTGTACGCGCACAAGTGCACGCAGCCCCACCGCGCGCACGAGCTGCAGCAGCACGCCAGGACCGCCCAGCAGGGGGCAGCCCGAGTCCGCGCCCATGCGCAGGGACCGGGCAAGTGGTGACCCACCCCTGACCCCGCTGGCTGACCCCGGGGTGGAAATCGGGTATGCAGATTCCTCTGTAAACTGCAGTATCTCCTCAGCCTCAGGAGGGAGGGGGACTGCGTGCTTGCTCTAGCCTCTGCTGGCTTTGAGAAGCAGAGATGCCCCCACCTGTATCTCCTGCCCACCTCTGGTGTCCTATGACTGCTGGCCAAGCCCCAGGGACTCGCTTCTGCTCCACCTGGCTCCACTGGCAACTAGGCTCCAGCATGAGGAAGCCCCAGGTTTTCCTCAGGCATTAGAATTGAGAGGGGTGCTTGCTTGGTGAGTCAAGTCTTGACCCGGTGACTCCAGAGCCCTGGGCTTAGAATTTGCGGATCTGAGTCCAAACACCTGCCCAGCTCCAAACACCTGCCCAGCACGTATTAGTCACACCTCTGCTCTTTGGTTTTTTCATCCACAAAATGGGGATAATAGATGATCCTGGTCCTTCCTTCCTCACACCCCAGGCCTTCAGCATGGTCCAGGGTAGGGGAAGAACAGGCCAGCCCAGTGGTGGCCTCCCTATCACTCTCTCCTCTATGGTCAGCTCTCCAGGAGGTCTCCAGAGCCCGGTGAAGGTGGCACAGGGCCCAGGTCTCTATGGCAAAGGGCCCCCAAAGGTTCTATCTCTGAGGAAACTCAACACAGAAACCCAAACCAGCCTGGGGAAGGGACGGGTGCTGGCCAAGCAGTGGAGCTAAGGGAGGTGGGGGGAAGGGCAGGTTCATGACTTCCCAGGTACACACCTGTAAGCCCTGAGTGGGTGTCGGGGGAGACAGAGTTTGACAAACTGGGAGGAGAGCTGTCTGTCTGCCTGTCTGTCTGTCTTCCAAGTGGAAGCTGGGGGTGGAGCAGGCAGGGAGGTAAAGGCTGCCTCACTTGTCAGAATTAACAAGTTCCACAGTTGGGCAACACTCAGACACACACCAAATACAGACACACGTGTACACACACATCCTGGCTCCGACCAACAGGGTGACACCTGCGTTTCCACAGGCTGCATGGTGACATGCATACTCAGGGACATACATGTGCGGGGCACTCAACAGCACGTGAAGCTGGTGCACAGCCCCCCGCTCATCCCCGCACATCAGACACCCATATACCCTCACGCCGGGCTGTGCCGCGTGGACAGAGCACACAGCCCAGCACCCAGGCACATCTGCTCAGCCCCCGGGGCGGGTGTGCCAGCCCTCTGGGTCTGTTCCAAGTCAGAGCCTCTCACGTGAGGCCCAATGTGTCATTTCCAAACAGAAGGAATCCAGCTCCTTCGCAGCGGGGAGGAAGAGCAGGGTGTGGGGCTGGGTGGGTGGGTGGGTGGGTGGGCGCGTGGGCATGTGCAGGGCGTGCGTGAGGGAAAGAGACAGGTGAATACCCGGGCGTGTGTGTCGGGACGCGGTGCACGCTGGTTGGGGGCTCTAAGGTTCGGTCCGGGAAGGAGCCCGAGGAAACAGAGTGTGCTTTTGTGAGGGTGTGTGTGTGTGCCGCCGAGTCTGTGTGCAGTGGGTGTGGGTGTTTGTCTCCCTGTATCCGCCTTCTCTCCCGTTCTGGACTTTTAGTCTTCCTGGGATCGTCTTCCTCATATCCCACCCCCTCCCTCTCAGGGCTCGAATTGGGGACCCTGGTCGGGGGCGGGGGGCACATGCTCCAGGACCCATTCGAACCCCAGAGGCTGCCTGAGGCTTCCCTCCAGCTCCCCTCCCTTCCTTTCCTCCCTCCCTCTCTTTCCCTTCCTCCCTCCCCACCCCCCAGGCTGGCGTGCCAGGGGGTGGGACATGCCAATCACTGGCTGTGCCTCTCCGGCTGCCAGCACAGGGCGCAGCTCCCCCCGGGAGCCAGGTGTTTGGGTCCCTGGAGACGCTGACGGCCCCCAGGGAGGCAGTGGGGTTGAGGACTCCACAGACCCCTCTCCAGCCCCATGGTGAGTACATTTGGAAGGGTTTGGGAGGGGCTTTACCGAGGCGGGGGCTGGAGAAGCAGGGTCCTGGGAGCGAGGTAGGGACCAGAACTAGAAGGAAATGTGGGTGGACCCCAGAGAGAGGAAGGGGCCAGGCAGGGGGTCGAGAGGCCAAGCGCGTTCTGCAGCATTGGACTTCGGCTGCTCTAAACGCTCTGTCTCCTGGCTTTGAGTAGATACACCTGATGTTTTTCTGGGGTTCGGTGTGCAGAGAATATGGAGACCCCCTTAGGAAACTGTACCTGGAACCAGAAGGAATCAGGCTACCATGTAGCAGGCACAGCCCCCAGGACCCCAGGAACAGAGTGG
Organism: Macroglossus sobrinus; assembly: GCA_004027375.1. NCBI lineage: Eukaryota > Metazoa > Chordata > Mammalia > Chiroptera > Pteropodidae > Macroglossus > Macroglossus sobrinus. Next base: position 24,346 of record PVKZ01006359.1, on the reverse strand, counting down.
AAAGGGCAGGGGGTCAAGGGGCAGCCCTTGACATCAGCATCCTGTGGGAGGCCAGCCCCCTCAAAATTGGGATACCAGTCCCAGAACCCCTTCCTCTCCTCCCTCAGGGAATCCTGAATCCCACCACCCCCATCCACCTTCATCCCCCACAAGATGGACTGAACCAGGCTGCTGGCCAGATGGACAGACTGGATGCCAAGGTGGGTGTCGGGCCAGAAGTCAGCAGGAGACCAGCCCAAAGGCCCTGGGGCTCTCCAGGGACAAATGGGCACATGGATAGCCACGCTGGCCAGAGAACGTGGCGCTGACACGTGCAGGGGCCCAGAGGGCGCTCCCTGTGTCGGTAGTATGTTGGGCTCCGCAGGGCAGGTCCTGTGCCCAGGTATGCATGGGCACTAATGGGCACCCATGCCAGGTGCCCATTCCAGTACCCCCAGGATGTGCAGATGGGCTGGGGGCCAAGAGCTCTGATTCTTGCAGAGTTGCCAGCGCCTGGGCTGGCAGCTAGACAGGGGTGGTCAGCTGTCACTGGGTCATTCAGATAGTTGCTGCTCAGGTGTTATCAGTGCCAGCGGACAGGGGTCCACCTCTTCCCACAAAACATACCTGCAGCTCCATCCACCCTGACCCAGGCCCTGCCCAACTGGCCGGAAGGAGTCAGACTGTCTCCTACAGCGGGACAGTCTCTTGTCCCTGGGTGATCGGCTGCTCACTGAGCTGTCCGATGAGAGTTCTCTGCCACTTGACCTCAGCCACTAGGCAAGCCGTGATCGCTGCTGAGATACAGAAGGCAGGGGAGGAGATGTGACGCTCAGCTCCCTGCGGGGCCTGGAGGTCCAGAACGGGATCGTGAAGTGCAAGGAGGACCCGGAGTGTCAAGAAGGGGTCAGGCAGTGGTCACGTCGGACCTAGAAAGGAACCTCTGATTGTCCATTTGAGGGACTGCGGCATGCTTGTGGTCGCAAAAGGGTTATTTAGGGGTCGGGGGTCGGACCCCATTCTCCTCGCCCCCAGCACAGCCCGGCACTCCCACCTGCCTGAGCAGGAGGACGGGGTGGGGGAGCGGCAAGCTCTGTGAGATAGAAGCTTGGGCTCTGACTGGCGGGGAGAGGTGGGTGAATATCGCACTGGGTTTCTGCTCTGCCGTGATGCCATGGTGATGCCTAGGAGGGTGGGGGAGGGAGGGAGGGAGAGAGAAGAAAGGAAATGGGGAAGGGAACACAGTAAAGAGCTGGGGGGGGGGGGGGCATGAGGAGAAGAGGACGAGGGGCCCGGCTCCCCTGATGCCGCCTGGCAGAGCGAGGTCTAGCACCCAGCCTGCTAACTCCAGGCTGAAGTTGGGCCACCGTTTCGGGCCCCTCGACGGTGAGCACATTTGGCAGTGGTTCTGGGGCTGACGTGACTCTTCCGGCTCAGGGGTGCATTTGTGAGCCTTAAACTGATGGCTGCTGCCCTCTCCGGGGCAAGTTGGCACTCCCAGTGGTGACTGTGGAGCCTGAAAATGTAATAAATGGTGCTTGTTTACCCCTCAGTCCCCAGGCCAGGCACCAGAGGGGGAAGTCTTGTGCTCCTTTGATGGGTCAAAAGATACCTTCAGAGAAAAGTACCGCACGGGGAGAGAGCCGCCTCTGACAGGGTGGCTTCTGGGTTGCGGCCCCAGCAGAAGGGACCAGTCAGGAGACCAGGCCCAAGGAGCAGCCCCCTCACTGCACATGTGAGGTCCCAGGTGCCCAGCCCCTCAGATCCCACCTCCTCGTAACTCCTTCTCTCCAATACTGCCCTTTCTCTCCTGCTCTCCCGTCAGGGTTCTGCCGGCTCCCAGGCCCAGAACCACAAGATGGCTTCACGCCTCCCTCCTGAATCTCTTCCTCAGCACCCCCTCATTCTCTGCCTCCCCGTCTCCACTCCTTGGCCAGTGGTAAGATTCCGAAGATCCTCACTTTGCAGGTGTCCCTCCCGCCAGCAATCTCTCCCAGCCGCCCTCAGTGGCTCTCTCCCCTCCCCCTTCCTCTCATCATCCAGATCCCCAGCCCCAGGGGATTGGTCCAGGGCGCTGGCTGGCCGGTCAGTAGTCTGGCCTGCCAGTGCTAGAGGCTCTGACCTCATCCCTTAACTCTTTGAGTCCAGGATGACTCTTTCCTCCCCTAACACGAACAGGCGCCATCCTTCACCTAGGCCTGTGCCCCCAGCTCACTCAGCTTCCTGGCAGCAGGTGAGGCAGGCTTTCCTTGGTCTATTTTCTGGTCCACAGATGAGGAAGCCCATGGCTATTCTTTTCCTGTGCTCTCAAGCCAGGCAGGGCCTCACCCAGGGGACAGGGACCTGGCAGGTATAGAGCATGGTCCTGACCCCCACAGGCTCATCCTCCTGTCTCTGGGCCTGAAGCCAAGCGGGACGACCCCACATACACATTTATGTAGTTATACCACAAATATTGATGGAGCAACTACTAAGTGCCAGGAACTAGGATAAAGCAGTGAATGAGGCAGACACAGGCCCTACCCTGCCTCTCAGAGGGCTAGACCTCCCCCTTCCTACCACACTGTCATCACACATCACACAGATAATGACAGACACTGTCACACACACACACACACACACACACACACACACTCACAGACAGATTCTAAGGAAGGACTGACTCCTCACTATTGACTGATTCGAACTAGGGTTTGGCCAAACTAGCCAACGTGTGCAAGGAAGCTGTTAAACCCCCCTCCCCACAGTTCAGAGAATGGGTCCAAGGTGTTAGCCTTCGAGGCAGACCTCCTAGTCCGAATCCTGGTTGCCGTGATGGTGAGTTAGCCGTAAGATCCTTAAGGTCTCAAAGTGTCAATTGCCCCTTTTGCAAATTGAGAATAATAGAACCTACTTTGCAAGAAGTTGCAACAGGTCAATTAAATCATGTATATAATGCTTGGAGCCATGTCTGGTGTACTGTAAGCAGTCGGTAAATACCAGTTGCTATGATAATATTAATGATATTATTAAAAGCTCCCAACAACCTTCATCAGGAGGCCACAGTCCAGGGCAGAAAAGCACCTCCCTGATTCCTTGCCGCCTTCCCGTACCCTAGAGGGGACACCCTCAAGGAATGAGTCCCAACCCATCCCCACAAAACTATAGCCTCGGCCCCTTCATTTCTTATTCTTACTCGGCCATGCGCCCACCCTCACACTCAAACACTCATCATCCAGAAGGATTGCCACATTGGAACAGTGACTTGCCCAAGGTCACACAGCAAGACAGGAGCAGAGACAGAGCTTAAAGCTATCAGAAGCAATGACTTCCTTGGGGAGTCCTCCCCCACCCCCTGCAATCCCCATCGACCAACTTCACCACCCCGCAAGGATGTATCACAGATTGTGCTATGCAAATGCAGCTTCCAACCCCGCTTTCAACCAGAAGGCTGACCCTTCAGCCCCATCTTTGCAGAAATTCTGGAGCACAGCCAAACCCCAGCACCACAACTTTCAGCCCAGGGCTCGACCCTCAGAGGAAGCAGCCACAATTGGGAAGCCTGGTCCTTTCACAGCTATCATTTTGCTGACCCCCAGCAGCCTGGCACAGGCAGAGGACTGCCCCCAATGAAGACTTAAAGAGACTCACCCAATGTCACACAGCAGGGACAAGAGTAGGCCTCTAGGAACCTTCTCCTGAGCAAATCACTGCTCGAGAGAGGTCTAGGGGAGGACATCTGCTTCTGACTGTGGAGGAAAGTCAGAGTCACTGATAGCTCTGCTCTGAGCTGCATCCCAGAGGCTCAGAAGCCCCAGGGGGTGGCAAGAATCAGGGGTCAGTGCCCCAGAACCTCTGCCCTAGTTGTCCCAGACGGGAAGCCTTAGCCCTCCCAGCTCATAGGTTGGCCAAGGAGAAAGGACGCAGGCCATGGAGCCCACAGGCCAGGGCCAGAGTCCCAGGTCCACTGCTGCAGAGGTGTGAGACTGTCAGGGAGTCACCTAGTTCCCCAACCCCCAAGCCTCAGTGTCTTTATCCATAAAATAGAGATAAGAACCTCTCCCCACTGGGATGTCCTGTGGATTAAGGAAAATAATATTATACATCAAGTGCCTGACATGTAGAAGGTAATTAATTATGGTGGTCGTCTGTACGGCTATTAAAACGAGAGGTGGAAGGGATTTTGGCCATGAAAGAGGGGGACTTCTCCTGCGTCCCCCATTCCAAAGCCTTCTTTGAATTCCTCAAAGCCCCACCTAGCTTGCAGTGAGAGCTTGTGATGGGCAGTGGATGCCACATTCCCACCGTGAGAGGTCATTCCAGCTCCTGGTGAGGGATCCTAAATGAGGCGTCAGCCTCTGCAGCCTCACCTCCATGAGGGTCGTGGGTCCCTTCTGCTCTGCGTCTCGAGGTGTTGGTCAGGACTCTGTAGAATCCCCACAGACGCCAGGTTGATCCAGCTCCTCCACCGTACAAACAAGCAATCCGGGGACCAGAGAGGGCCATGCTCAGGGTCTGCAGGTGAAGGGGTGGGGCCACGGGGTCCAAGTGGTGGATCCAAATGCGGGGACAGAAATAGTAACAGAGGCCTTTAACTGTCACTTCAACGTCAGGCGCTTTGGATGCTTTTCTCCCCATCGGCTGGGGAGACAGGCAGCCAGAGAAGGGAGAGTTAAGTGACTGCCAATGATCACACGGCCAGAAAGGGACTACTTTGAGCTTCAGACCCTGGGGCGTTGTCTGCAGTGTGGACGATCAGGGTGAGGTGAGTGAGGTCCTCTCCTCAGTAAAATTGAAAGGAGGCACAAAAAAACTCCCTAATCAAAATAAATACTATTGCTATATAATATATTGTTTTTAGAATCAAAGAGCAAACTACAGCCCAGAGGAGGGTGGGCCCCCTGTTTTTGTAAATAAAGTTTCATTGGAACCAGGGCCAGCATCAGGGTGGGGCGTGGGTGATAAGGGTGTTTGTGCAAGTACAGAGCTGGAGCCTGCCTTTGTTTAAAATTAGTCGTGATGGATGCTTTGCATTAATTTTTGTTTTTTTTTTTTAAATATTGCATTAAACTATTCGTTTCTTGATTTCTGAGTTTGGGGGCACCTCCTTAAATTCTGCACCCAAGGCAAGTGCCCCACTCACCTCACCCTAGTCCTAGCCCTGCTATGGCATGAGGACCAGATACAATGATGGATGGGATGCTTGGCCCAGCGTGGAAAGTGGGTCCTACAGCTGCTGAGGGTGTGGTCTCTCAGGCCAGCAGGCTCCTCTTCTAATACAGCCTTTTTAGGGCGTGGCCCAGGCTACCACTGGGGGCTACAGAGTTGCTCAAAGGCACCTGGGGGTTGGGCCGGCGTGTGAGGGGTGAGAAGCCAGGAAATCCTGGGCTACACGATGCCTTCCTCCCCTTTCCTCTGGGCCCCAGTTGCTCCATTTGTGCAATGGGGCATTAAACAGCACTGAGTTCAGATCAGCGGGACAAGAGGCGGGCAGGGCAACCCATCAGGGCAGTATCCACATCAGCGGCCTTACCCAGGGACGCCTCGGCAGGCACCTCTAACCTCAGCCTCCCGCCCAGCGCCCAACTTTGGTTAAGGAAAGAGGCTTGCAACAAAACTTAGTACGCAAAATAAATAACATTTTAATGTCATACTTTTAAAAATCAAATTGGCAAATTATGGCCCTCCTCCCCGGGCCGACCATCAGGTTTGCTAAATAAAATTTCAGTGGGGCAAACTGCTTGGGTTCAAATCCTGGTTCCTACCTTACTTGTGTATCTTCTGCAAATTCTCTCGCTTTTCTCAGCCTCAGTTTCTTCATCTGTAAAGTGAAGAGAAGAGCGATCCTTAGGTCACAGGCTCCCCGTGGAGATTAACTGCAATAAGGCACACGGGCACTTGGAGCGGAGGCTGGCACCCTGGCACCCGGAGAGCTCTAAGTAACAGCCATGATCAGTCTCAGTACTAGTTGCTTATTGCCATAGCGTTAGAAATCTTTAACCAAACAACCAAACGCTGCTAGGCAGGAGGGGGCGCTCGCCACTGCACGTGCTAAGGGTCAGTGGGATTCCAGCCAGGGTTGTTCCAAGCACGATATATCTATTAATAATGACTTGTTAGCTAGGGACTAGTATTATCCTCATTTTTCACTCGAGGAAACCGAGACACATAGAAGCTATGTCGCTAGCAGAGATCACCCACCCGGTAAATGGTGTAGCCCGAATTTGACTGTAGACCGTCTGGCTCCAGAATCTTCCACCAGGATGTTACATGTGCCCTCTCGTGTGCAAACGGTCCCAGGGCCAGCAGTTTGCACAGGACGGTTTGCACTGACAGTCACAGTCCTTCTTGTTCGTATGTCACACTCTGAACTCCCCTGCAGGGCTCTGAGACAGCAGGTAAGCGGGGCGGCGGCAACAGCAGCTCAGAGAGGTCCCAATCACGCACACTCTGAGTCACACACTGCCATAGCCACACAACACAACAAGGCCATCTATCACACAGCGACCCCCCTCACAGGCACACCACTCTAGTGTCTCTGCCACAGACCAGGTCCCCAAGAACAGCAGGGCATCGTGGGTCCTCGCCCAAAGTCTTCCCCATTGGAATTTTCCCAATGAGACAGCCCCTGGAGCCACAGCTGCAGGCAGGAGGAGCCCCCAAGCTCTACCAAGGACAGATGGATGCCTAAGGCCCAGAATAGGAAGAGACCACCCAAACCACAGCAGCAAGGCCATGGCTGAGATGTGGGTGCCGCCTGCCTGGCCAGAAGGTTGCTTAGAGTCCTGGCTTTTCCATTTACCCACGCCTAGTCCCTGGGCTGGACTCCAGCTTCAGAAAATCTGGGGGATCTTCCCGTTCCCTCTGCTGCCCCCCACTCAGCTGGGGCCCAGGAACAGAGTAGGAAGATGGGGGAGCTCCCACACCCCATCTGGGGCCAGATTCTGCTTATCTGGGAGCTGAGTCCCTCCCCACTGCTGCCTGCTTTGACTTCAGATCTTCTGCCACAGGGCGAGTGTCGGGCCCAACATAACTTTCCTTGCTGCCTCGAGGGGGTCTGACCCAGCTCCAAACACTGCCCTCCTCTCTCTCTCTCTCTCTCTCTCTCTCTCTCTCTCTCTCATGCGCGCGCGCACACACACACACACACACACACACACACACACACGGGGCCCCTCTGCTCCCATGTCTTTCCCCTTCTCTTCTCCAGAGCCCGCCCCTGCCTCCTCATCTCTCCATGTTAAATGGAATTATCCCACTGGAGCTCCACGTGCTACAGAGGTGAGCGTGACGTGGGTTCCAATCATCCTCCCCACCTGTAATACCGTGGCCGGGCCCCGTGGCCGCTGGGAGCCATGGTCTCCTTGGTGAAGTGGGGATCATAAGAGACCTTCCTCCTAGAGATGTATGACAGTTCAATTAGATAATTCAATGAAGTGCTTAGCACTGTGTCTGCTGTGCAGTAACCACTCAGTAAATGAGGGCTTTAATAAAATTGAGTGAAATGCTTTGAAAATTTGGCAGCGCTGTATACAAAGCAAATCTCCCAACTCCTGCCACATGCGTTAAGCAAGATAGGAATTAGTAGCAATTTCCCAATGAGAAAATTGAGGCTCAGAGTCTGAATGGCGAAGCTGGAACGAGGACTCAGAGCTCTGGATTCCGAAGCCACCCCCACCCCCCACTGCTGCTGGCAAATCCATTCATGGCTAGGGACGTGCATTATAAACGACCGTGTGTGGACACCAGAACAGGAAGGGACAAGCCAGTGAGGGAGGGTGACGCTGTCTGGCCTGAAGCTCTGGGAGGATAGAGGCTGGGTTCCCAGCGTCCTTCGCTCCAGGCTGGGGGAGACATCCAGCAGCCCGCCCAAAGCCCGGTCCTCTCTTTTCAGGTGATGACCTGCCCCTGAGGAAGCCCTGTCTCGTGACTGGAGGAAGTGGCTGCCTCCCCACCCCCACGCAGCCACCATGAATACCTCGGCCCCACCCGCGGTCAGCCCGAACATCACCGTCCTGGCACCAGGAAAGGGGCCCTGGCAAGTGGCCTTCATTGGAATCACCACGGGCCTCCTGTCCCTGGCCACTGTGACGGGCAACTTGCTGGTACTGATCTCCTTCAAGGTCAACACAGAGCTCAAGACAGTCAACAACTACTTCCTGCTCAGCCTGGCCTGCGCCGACCTCATCATCGGCACCTTCTCCATGAACCTCTACACCACGTACCTGCTCATGGGCCACTGGGCTCTGGGCACGCTGGCCTGTGACCTCTGGCTGGCGCTGGACTACGTGGCCAGCAATGCGTCCGTCATGAACCTGCTGCTCATCAGCTTTGACCGCTACTTCTCCGTGACCCGGCCCCTGAGCTACCGGGCGAAGCGCACCCCGCGCCGGGCAGCCCTGATGATAGGCCTGGCCTGGCTGGTGTCCTTCGTCCTCTGGGCCCCAGCCATCCTGTTCTGGCAGTATCTGGTCGGGGAGCGGACAGTGCTGGCCGGGGAGTGCTACATCCAGTTCCTCTCCCAGCCCATCATCACCTTTGGCACGGCCATGGCCGCCTTCTACCTCCCTGTCACGGTCATGTGCACGCTCTACTGGCGCATCTACCGGGAAACAGAGAACCGGGCCCGGGAGCTGGCGGCCCTGCAGGGCTCCGAGACCCCGGGTAAGGGGGGCGGCAGCAGCAGCAGCTCAGAGAGATCCCAGCCGGGGGCTGAGGGCTCCCCGGAGAGCGCCCCAGGGCGCTGCTGCCCCTGCTGCCGGGCCCCCAGGCTGCTGCAGGCCTACAGCTGGAAAGAGGAAGAGGAGGAGGATGAAGGCTCCATGGAGTCCCTCACATCCTCGGAGGGCGAGGAGCCTGGCTCCGAGGTGGTGATCAAGATGCCCATGGTGGACCCCGAGGCGCAGGCCCCCGCCAAGCAGCCGCCCCGGAGCTCCCCGAATACAGTCAAGAGGCCGACCAGGAAGGGGCGCGACCGGGCGGGCAAGGGCCAGAAGCCGCGTGGGAAGGAGCAGCTGGCCAAGCGGAAGACCTTCTCGCTGGTCAAGGAGAAGAAGGCGGCTCGGACCCTGAGTGCCATCCTGCTGGCCTTCATCCTCACCTGGACACCGTACAACATCATGGTGCTGGTGTCCACGTTCTGCAAGGACTGTGTCCCCGAGACGCTGTGGGAGCTGGGCTACTGGCTGTGCTACGTCAATAGCACCATCAACCCCATGTGCTACGCGCTCTGCAACAAAGCCTTCCGGGACACCTTCCGCCTGCTGCTGCTCTGCCGCTGGGACAAGCGGCGCTGGCGCAAGATCCCCAAGCGCCCCGGCTCTGTGCACCGCACCCCTTCCCGCCAGTGCTGACGGCCCCCTCGCCCGTATCCCTCCGCTCCAGCCCCGGGGGGATCCCGGGGAAGAAAGTGGGCAGGGACTGCGACCTCAGACCCAGGGCCCTCCTCAGTCCTCACCAGGCTTCCCAGGCCCCTGGGCCACCTTCCTGGACAGCCCAGAGAGACCCTGCCAACTCTCCAAATTTTGCTATTCCCAGGCAGGGAGAGAACCCGGGGAACTGGTTTTTCTGCTCCCTGCTGGGTGGGAACGGGCCCTTCACCAGGAAGGAGGCCGGAGGAGGATCCGGCCTTTGGATTCTTTGTTTGCATTCAGGCAAGAAGTCTGTTCGGAGCCAGCAGGGCGGGCCAGGAGGAAGAAGGTTCTCCACTACAAGCATCCTTGGCCCAGTGGCTGGCCTGGATTTTGGTGGGAAATGGCGCCCCCTAGGGGCACAGCGGGGAACTGACACAAACCGCTGAGAGAAGCTTGGCTCTAAGGGAGCAAGCAGCCCCTGGCTGGGGATCCCTCCCTGGCTGGGGATCCCTCCCTGGCTGGGGATCCCTCCCTGGCTGGGGATCCCTCCCCTGTCGGCACAGCCCCCCCTGCTGGGCCCTAGGCACACTCTCCAGGACCGTCCAACCTCTCCACTAATGTCCCCAGAGCGTCCCTTTGTGGGTTTCCCCCTGAAGCAAATGTCCAAGCACCAGCAGGACAAGGACAGCAGAGGGGACCATCTTGGCTAGTCACACATCATGTCCCGAGGCAGCAGCAGGACAGGCGCCAGGTGTCCTAACTGTCCCCCTATGTCATTTCCCTGGGAGTGAGGAGCAGGGGTGCCTGCCGTCCAGCCTCACACCTATAAACCTTGCCCCAGAGAAACCCTCAGTTCCTCCCTCCCTGGCTCTCAGCCACCACCTGGATAGATCTGCTCTATACAGATCTAGCCAGGTCTCCTGCATGCTGCCTGCCTCCGGGCCCCGCCCCTCCCCACACCTGGCCCAGCCAACAGGTTCTCTCCTGTGAACTCCCCAATCCCACCACGCATGGCCTCCCAGCCACCCTCATCTCCAGGCCCAGCCTGGCCCCAGATACTCTTTCCTTCCATCCTCAGCAAGTGCTGAGTCTGTGAATAAAGCCACATAACGAGTGGATGCTATGGGTATTTCCTCCCTGTACTTAAATGGGTACTTAGGCCCAAGTAGCATGGAATGTGGGCCACTGCCCTCACGGTGGTCCCAGGAGCGGCAGCACTGAGTGGTGGGATCTACCAAAACCTGTAGACCCCAGCACCCCAGGGTCCCAGGCTCAGGAGAGTAGGGCTGTAATGGACAGACTTGGCTACTGAAAGCAGGGAAACCAGACGAAATAAATTGTTCCTGCCCATAGGCCAGCGTATTTTCTATCAGCTTTGTCATATGTAGCTGCTCTGGGGCCCTGTCACACCCAGGGAGGACAGAACTATTCCAAAGCCCTATTTACAGATGGGGAGACTAAGGCCCAGTGAGCTAGGCAGACTGTTCAGGGTTACCCCACAAAGTGCCTAGGCTTCCAGGCAGCTCACAGCCTCCTGACCCCTGGGACGATGGAGATGGAGCACCTGGGGTACAGACCAAAGCACCCTATAAAGGTGGCCCTCAGGCCAGGTGACGAAGCACTCCATTGGTTCTGGGGCCTCAAAGCCTAACGCAAAGGAATGTCAGAGCAGTAAGTCCCAGAACGCAGAGCAGTGGCTGTCCCTGGGGCTTCTCATGGCCACACTTAGGTTCAGTGACCCGCTGGAAGGACACACGGAAGTCAGCACAGCTGTTGTGGTTACCGTTTATTACAGTGAAAGGATACACATTAAAACCAGCCAAGGATAAAGGTGCATGGAGCAGAGCCCGGGAGAGACCAGGTGCAAACTTCCCATTGTCCTCTCCCAGTGGAGTCCTGGGACAGCGCTTCATTGTCCCAGCAATGGCGTGCGACCACATGCATGGCGTACTGCCAACCAGGAAAGCTCACCTGAGCCCCGGTGTCCAGGATTTTTACTGGAGTCTGCCCATGCAGTCGTGGCTGACCTTAGTCTTCAGTCCCTCCAGAGGTTAAACTGGTACCACACAGCCCAAGGCCCTCACTGTAAATCACACGGTTTGCATCAATGGTCCGGTGTGGTTCAAGGCCGCCAGGGACGCAGGATAGTCCAAGGGCTTAGGGGTTGTCTCGCCCAGGAGCCAAGCAAGGGTCAGACCTTTCTCTGGGATGCACAAGGGTGGGATAACCCAGACCCGTTAAGCTGACCGTTCAGTGTGCAGTGGCCCTCACCAGTATAGTAGTATCAGTATAATCTGGGGACTTGTTAGACACCTAAGTTCTCAGAGTCACCCCAGATTTACTGAATCAGAAGTTCTAGGAGGAGAACCCAGCCATGTGTTTCAATAAACTGTATGGGTGATTGCGATGCAGGCGAATTTCAGAGATGCTGCCTTAAAGGTATGATGTTCTGAGTGCGGCTGAGCCCTTACAAAGAGGGAGAGTGGAGCTACATGCCACACACAGCTGTCAGGGCTCCCAGAATCCTCTGTAAAGGAAGCTTCCAACACTAAGGGCAGGGGCAATCCACCGAAGAGGTGGACAGAACGGGCTGGCCAGGGACCGGGGAGCACAGCGCTGTGGACATGGACTCTAAGACACAAACCTCTCCCCCTCTCCCACCAGTATGGCTTCCTGGGTTGTCAGCTCAAGACCCCAGAAGGTCCCTCCCTTGCCACTGCTGCCACTGAGCCCCCTTCAGAGCTAAATGTCCTGCCCTGTGTTGAAGGCGTTGGTCCTGGGAGGCAGAGGGACTGAGGAAGCTGAGCGGTGTTGGGAGACGAGAAACACTGGAATCACATTGGCCTGGCCTCACTGGAGACCAGGAGTGGGGAGGTCACAGCTGGCGTTTGGATAAGCAATGGGGTTGGCAGTTCACACTTGTTCCTTGTCCCAAGTACAGGTCCTATCTGCTCGTGCCCCCTCACCACAAACCTTAGGCACGTCTCATTTTCAGTGTCCTTATCTCTGAAAGGGGAGTGAGCCCCTCAGGGGAGAGTTAAGAAGATACGAGAGACTGTAGGGAAAATACCTCACAGGACCAGGCTGCTCACAGGTAAAGGCCAGAAACCAAGTCTGGTTTCAGACGCACACCTTTCTCTACTCCTCCAGCCTGGGCTTTAAAGAGTCCAGAGTCCCACCCCTCTCCCCGCCCAACCCCCTGCCCAGGAAGAAGAAATGAGTTGGAGAAAGGAGTATAGGAAGCAAGCCTGGGCAGTGGAAGGCAGTGGAGGGCCCTTGGTCCACGACGGTTTTCAGGGATGGGGTTTGTGCCCTGCCAGTCTCTGGAGCAAGATTTCTTCAGATTCAGCTGCCAGATGGATGTCTTCAAGGAATCCCGTGGGATTTCTTGAGTGAGCAAGTTGAGAGGAGAGTCTTTTCTTACCATAATAAACCCCTTTTAACCATACATTACTTTATGCTAATGAGATGGCTTTAGGGGGCGGGGCTAGATAGCATCAGGTTGGAAGCGGGAACCAAACCAAATGACTAGGGAATGGCTTGAGCCGGACAGGAGAGGGATGGCTGGACATGGCACCAGTCCACCTCCAACACTACACCCCTCCTTCCCTGAAGGAGTCTTTCTTGGCCCCAGAAACAGGAGCTGTTTCGCGCCTGAGCAGGAAGTAGAGAAAGAATGAGGCAGCTTTGTGAATGCCACTCCTCCCCCTTACCAGATTGGAGCTGGCCTATAGAAGGGGCACCAGTTAGGATGCTCTGTCCTCCCATCTGTCTGTCCCACGCCCCACTCCATTCCGATGGTATCACTTGAGCGCCATCTGCGGGCAGCCAAGAGGAAAGTCCTCCCAAGGCTGGACTGCTTCCCAGAGAACAGGGACCGAAGGACTGATGATAGTATAGACGACCTTGGACACCTCAGCAACCGCCCCCACGCCTCAGCAGGAACCAGGGCCCTCACAGGAGCAGCTCAAGTGGCTTCCACTCTGAAGCTGCGGGAGGCAGGCCCTCCCTCTCCCCAGTATGCTAACCTCGCCAGACACCTGGGCGATGGATGAGGAGAGACTTGGCACTTCCAGACAACTCCACATTCTCCCGGTGCCTCCCCAGGCTTTTGAAATCCTCGATTTCATTTTTTGGAGCCTGGCTCTGATTTGACAGAACCGATGCTGACCCAACTGGAAATTCAGACAGGTACTTGCTCGCTTTTACAGCACAAAGCCTTTCAAATGCCAGGTGCCCCTCACCAGCCCTAAAGGGTTTGAGGCGTCTGTCCTTAGCATCTTCAGTGACACACCAATGGCATAACTCCAGGGATCACACAAAAGAGGCCTGAGAACTATTCTCGCTCTTCCCTCCTGGCCCTGATGTCGCCCCCACCCCTTAGTTTCATTATTTCTTGGCATTCCCGGCCTGGCTAGCATCCCCATTCACTCAGTGCTCAATCCAGAGATCTGGGAGTCATTTGAGACTCCTCATTTTATCCCCTGTTCCCCGGATCAGTATGTCTACCTCCCAAATAGTTCTCAAATTCATCCAATGTTCGCCATCCACACTGTCGCTACCCTGGTGCAGCCTCTTGCCTAAAATGCTAAAATAATCCCAAAACTCAAAGGATAGCAAACTTCTCTAAAGGGCCAGAGAGTAAATATTTTAGGAAATATGGGGCAAGAGGCAAAATTAAGGAAACTATGTAGGTACTTAAGTATTTTAGTCTCTGTCCCAGCTAGTCAACCCTGTCACTGCAGTCAAAAGTAGCCGGAAACAATACAAAGTGAATAACATGGCTGTGTTCCAATAAAACTTTATTTAAATTTCACTGGGATTTGAATTTTATATCATTATCATTTTCATGAGTCACAAAAAAAAAAATTCTTCTTTTGATTGGTTTTCAGCTATTTAAGAATGCAAAAGCCAGTCTACGACCATGCCACCCTGAACAAACCTGACCTTGTCTGATCTTGGAAGCTATGCAGGGTCAGGCCTGGTTAGTACTTGGATGGGAGACCGCCTGGTTAGTACTTGGATGGGAGACCACCTAGGTGCTGTAGGCATAAAAAATAAAAAATAAAAAAATGTAAGCTGACAAGGCCCTTGCAATCTGTGAGATCAACCAGATCAACCAGATTTTTTTAGGGTTGCCTCACCTAAAAAAATAATAATAAATAAAATAAAACAAATAAAAATGCAAAAGCCATCCTTAGCTCACAGTGAGAACAAAAACAGGTCCACCGGCCCCAGTTTGCCAACATCTGCCTTAACTGGTCCCTCTCCCATCCATTCTCCATGCTTCAGCCAGAGTGATTTTGCCAACACATAGATCTGATGCTGTCAGCCCCTGGCTTACCGCTAGTCAATAGCTTCAGATAAAACTGCAAGCTGCTCAGCCTCCAAAAGCCTTTCATTCAGCCCTACTTCTTCAGCCTCATCTCCGACCCCTCATCCACCGACCCCGGTCCCAGCCTCTGAAATTCCTTTGATCTTCACACAAGCCTCAAGCTCACTCCTTCTTGCTTTTCACTCTTACCATTTCCTCTGCTTGGAATATTCTCGCCCTATTAAAAGGAAAAACTTCTGTTTCCTTTACATCCTACTCACAAAACTTTTAACTCCAACGTGTGTGTATGTGTGTGTTTCCCATACCATCCAATTCACCAACACTATCCAGGTGTGCTACAACTCAATTCTGACGCTATCTACCGAGAATTAATATCATATTCGGCAGGATAAGGGCTCAGTCTCACATGACTGTGCCCACTTCAGACACCAGTCAAGTCACTGGGAGTGGATCCCAAGGTCACCCACACTTCTGTCCGACTGGCTACAATTTAGGGGTTCCCACAACTCCCCTCCCCAGGGTCAATAATATTTTTTAGCATTACACAGGTAATTTTTATTTTCATTTATATTTTTCACTTTTCCTTAAATACATTTAACTTATTTATTTTATTTTTTATTTACTGCAATATCACCATCGGCTACTGCTATAAGGTCCTATTTTGAAATGCAGAGATGGAGTGATGTCTTTAAGAAATGCGATAGATCTTGCAGAATACATTGAATTAAGAGAATCTGGGGGGGGTGGTAAAATTCTGTCTGTACATATCTAGTGGCACAATTAAACTTGCAATTGGAGGAAAACCTGTTCAGGACCAAATAGAGGTCCTAGATTGCTGACAGAAACTTGGCTTTCAAAGACGGATTCTTTGTCAGTATACAAAACCCACTTAATTGCACATAATCCCTATAGGAGAAACCATAGCAACAGGATGGATTAAGTTATTGCCAGTCTGGATCATGGGGCCTAGTCAGTCTGAAGGGAGCAGGGTGGCTGGAGGCTGGAAACCTGCCGGTGGCAGCAGCTCAAGGTCACAATCTTAGGGTATAACAGCAGCCTGGGAAAGTCTAGAAAGAATGGTTAGCGCACTCCTCAAAAATCCTCGTTTTCCAAAGAACCCTCATACGCTGCTGGTGGGACTGCAAATTGGGACAGCCACTAAGGAAAACAGTATAGATGGTCCTCAAAAAACTAAGAATTGATCTACCATAGGATCCAGCAATCCCTCTACTGGGTATTTGCCCCAAAAACTTGAAAATCCATAGCCAAAAAGATATTTGCACCCTGATATTCATAGCAGCACCATTCACAGTGGCCGGGACATGGAAGCAACCAAGGTGTCCTACGATAGATGACTGGCTACAGAAGCTGCAGTACATATATACAATGGAATATTACTCAGCCATAAGAAGAGTTGAAATACTGCCATTTAAAACAACATAGATGGACCTCAAGGTAATCAAGCTAAGCGAAATAAGCCAGACAGAAAAAGTTGAAAATCGCATATCACTTTTATGTGGGATATAAACCTAAAAGCAACAAATGAACAGGACATACAAACAGAGATTCATAGACATGGACTATAGACTAGTGGTTACCAGAGGGTAGGGGTCAGGGGAAGAGTGGGGAGGTAGACAGTTAAAGGGAGTCAAATATAGGGGAGTAGGGGTAGGGTGAAGTAGGTAAAGGGGATCAAATATATGGTAGCTAAAGGAAACTGGACTTTGGGTGGTTAATACATAATAGAATATACAGATGTCAATTATAATGTACACTTGAAAATTATATAATCATATTAACCAATGTTACCCCAATAAACTTAATAAAAAAAAATCCTCATTTTTCCAAATCAGTCCCTAGGATGCTTTTCTCAAACAGGGAATGATTTTCTATAATAGCTCTCAGACCTGAGGAAAACACACCTGCCAGTTCTATAATAAAGGACATGACATAGGATACAGGTGAAGAGCCAGATGAAGAGGCACATAGGGCGGCGAGGTCTGGAAGGCTCCCAAGCATAGAGTTGGGTACAAAAGTTGGGTGCGCCATCCTCCCAGCCTACTAATGGTTCACCAACCCGGAAGCTCTCTGATGCTTGTACTTTGGAGATTTTTATGGAGGCTTCATCCTGTAGGTGTGATCTATTATCATTAACTCAATTTCTAGCCCCTCCCTGGAGGATGAGGGGTGAGGCTGAAAGCGCCAAGCTTTTAATCCTGGCTTGGTCTCTCTGGTGGCCAGCCCCCATCCTGTAGCTCTCCTGGAGCCTATCCAGTGTCACTCATTAGAACAAAACACACTCCTATCTATCACCCAGGAAATTCCAAGGGACTTAGGAGCCCTGTGATAGGAGCCAGGATCAAAGACCAAATACAACAAAAGATGCTCTTAGCACCCCTATCACTCAAGAAACTAAAGGCGAGAATTTGGGAGCCAGAGTTTATGACCTTGAACAAATTACTTCGTTATTCCAAGCCTCAGTTTCCTCATCTGTAAAAGGAGATATACTGAACATTGAGAAAACACTAATTTGCTTCTCCACCCACTAGGGTCTTCACTTTCCCTTTCTCACACTCCTTC
Source organism: Macroglossus sobrinus (assembly GCA_004027375.1). Lineage (NCBI taxonomy): Eukaryota > Metazoa > Chordata > Mammalia > Chiroptera > Pteropodidae > Macroglossus > Macroglossus sobrinus. The sequence continues at coordinate 7,120 of PVKZ01006359.1, read as the reverse complement.
GACTCTGCCAGCCAAGTCCAGGGGTGCACCTCAGACCACAGCCCCTCGTGATCAGTAGAACACTGGGTGTATTGGGACACAGTCGACAATAAACGGTCATTATATTTTTGCTGCTTTGGACAACTGGGAGCCAAAAAGATTCCTACTAGCATTCTTCCCCCTCTGACATATGAACAAACTCTCTTTTTGAATCTTGAAAATCCCTCATGATAAACGCTACTGCCCCTACCTGTAATATCGTAAGAAATATGTCTGTGGTCTTTGTCCCAGTTCCTGACATGGATCTGCTAAAACCCTCGGGATTTCTTGAGTGCTAGAGGTGAGAGGAGAGTCTTTTCTTATTCACAATAAGCCCCTTTTAACCGTACCTGAGTTTATGCTAATGAGGTGGCTTTGGGGGCGGGGCTAGAAAGCATCAGGTCGGGAGCAGGAACCAATCACGTGACTGGGGCTTGGAATTTTTCAGCCCCGCCCCTGACTCCCTGCAGGAAGAGGGGCTGCAGATTGAGTTCAATCACTAAAGGCCAGTGTAATTCCATCAGCTGCACCTGCACAATGGAACCTCCATAAAAGCACCCCACGGGCAGATTTCTTTGAGCTTCCAGGTCAGGGAACACAAGAAGGGGCCAGGAGGGATGAGTGCCCAGGATGGCATGGAAGCTCGGATGCACCTTGCCTCCCTCCCTTGACCCATGCAGCTCTTCTATTTGGCTGTTCCTGAGTCGTATCCTTTATAGTCATCTCGTCATAGTAAGTAAAGCACTTTCCTGAGATAATCCTACAGAATTATCAAACCTAAGGAGGAAGTTATGGGAAACCCCTGAATTTATAGCCAGGTGGTCAGAAGTACCAGTGACAACCTGGGACTTGCAACTGGCATCTCAAATGTGGAAATGAGCCCTTAACTTTTGAGAGCCTGCGCCGGCTCCGGGTAGTCAGCATCAGAACTGAACTGACTCGCAAGACACCCAGTGTCCAGAGAATCCCAATCAGTTGATGCGAGAAAAAATCTCTACACATTCGGTGCCAGAAGCGTTGCGAGTAAAAACAGTCCCGATGATCTCCCCGATGAGGAAACTGAGGTTAAGTACTTTGGTCAGCAGCAGAACAAGAAGTCCACCCCCAAATGGTCCCCAAGCTCAGGCTCTCCTCTTGACCCTCACCACCACTCTGGCTGGGTGACTCATTCAACTCAGCAGTGCCAGTGTCATGATCTCTTCAGCCTCAGGGACCTCCCCGTCTGTCCACGTCAGCCACATCCGCAGCTGCTCCCTCGTCACGAACTTGAACCCCAGTGTCATCACTCTCACTTCCCATTCATCTTCCTCCAGGCCCTGCCCTTTTTTCTCCCAATCTTTCAGCCCCTTGCTCTGCCATCATCGCTCTTCCTTTCTTGAGACGCCGGAAACGCGTCATAAATAGACACAGCCCCCTGGCTCCTTGCTTCTACAGGAAATTTACCAGCCAGGATCAACTTCACCTTCCATCATCCCTGATCCTACAGGGGGGCAGTCAGGAACTGCTGGGAAAAAGAATCCCACTATCTCAGAAATTGGATCCAGAACGGAACTCAGCCAATGGGCCTCACACTGCCATCTAACTATCCTTGCACTTGTCCTAAGTCAGCTCCCTGCCTTGTTCCCAAAGGTATTCTCAACTTTTGCCTCTCTCCTCAAGCCCCCTACCCTGAACCTTACAGCAGGTGTCCTGGCCTCCTGTATGTCAGTGGAAATGAGACAAGACCCTCAGACTCTGTTTAAGAAATCTCGCAGGCTTTGGGTTTATTTTACCTCCTGCACGTGGGATATGCCAATGCTCCCCTTCTGGCTTAACAAAAAACTCACAGGTATTTATACCTTCTGGAAAAGAGATGTGAATTTAAATATTATTGCCAGGGCAACGCATTATTAAGGAAGACAAGCAATCAGAATCGCAAATGTTTTAAAAGTTAAAGGTTACTCTCACAGGACAAAGCAACAGCTTCTTCAATGTAATTGTCTTGACAAGATTCCCTTGTTAAAATTAATATTTGCAAGGACGTTTTTTATGATGTAGAAAAGAATCTGCTTTTATTTCTGTGGCTTTAGAAAAAGAGGTAACATTTTCTCCTTAACATATTGAGATTTTTTTTTAATGTTTTTGATCACCACCAGTTAGGGGGACCTAGAGTTTTTCGAAGTCAAGCACTGAAATTCCATTGGTTAGCTCCAAGAGAAACAAAGGCAGGACTGAAGTGGGCTGTTCACATCATCTGTCAATCAACCTACATTTCCCTTGAACAGTGTCCCTACCATTCTCCTGAATCAGGGCTTGCCCAACTGGAGTGTGCATGGGAGTCACCCAGGATCTGAAATCAGATTTTGATTCCAATTTGATAAGTCTGGGGTGGGCCTGAGAGTCTGCATTTCTAACAAGCAGGTGTCGTGGTTGCTACTCCTTGTCAAACAGACACTGTGAATAGGAAGGTCCTGAGCGTTTGTTTGTTTATTCATATACTTTCCTCCCTCTCCTCAAACCACCAACATTTGGGAGACTTCAGTCCTCACTCTCAGCTGATGACCTTGTTTCCTGTTTCACCGAGAAAATAAAAGCCATCTATGAGCAGAATTCCACAAACTCCCTCCACGTCTACCCACCAACTCTATACTCATGAATTCGGCCTTCTCTGTGACCAGCTCCCAGTAAAAGCTGGCCCTGCTCTCCCATCCCCCCACTAGAGACCTCCCCTTCTCCCTACCTCAAAGGCAGCCATCCCTGGCATTTCCCCCCCCCCCCCTCCCCCTCGTACTAAAGCAAATATAGCTGTTATTGCTCACATCTTTTTTTTTTTTTTTTTAGGTGAGGCAACCCTTGGTTGACCTCACAGATTGCAAGGACCTTGTCAATTTACAATTCCTTAATTTTTTTTATTTTTCACACCTATAGCACCTGATCTTCCTAGGTGGTCTCCCATCCAAGTACTAACCAGGCCCAACCCTGCTGAGCTTCCGAGATCAGACAAGATTGGGCTTGTTCAGAGTGGCATGGCCGTAGACTTCTTTCATTAACCCTTTATTACAAATCATGCTCTTATAGAAGTATGACTTAGGTGAAAGTTATTGCTCCCATCTTTAAAGAAAAGCTTTGTATTGCATATTTGAAAGTTGTTAAGAGGATAGATCTTAAAAGCTCTCATCATAAGAAAAAAAAAAATTCTATACTAGACTTAGTACGGTGATCACATCAAACCACCTGAAACTAATATAATATTGTACACCAACTATACTTAAATTTTAAAAAATTAAATAATTTTTTAATTTGTATGGTGACAGATGTTAACTAGACTTGTAGTGATCATTTCACAATATATACGAATATTGAATCAGTACGATACACGCCTGAAACTAAAATAATATTGTATGTAAATTACACCTCAATAAAAAATAAAATAAAATAAAATAAAAAGGCTTTCGGCCCCCTTCGTCCTCCAACTAATACTGTCTCATTTCTCTCCCTTCCTGTCGTCACTGACTCCAGATTCTCTTCTAAACCCCTTCTGCTCGGCTTCTGTCCCAGCCTCAACCAAAACTGCTCTTGTCCAAGTCACCCAAGACCCCCATGCTGATAACCCCACCGCCAAGCCTCTGTCCTCCTGTCCTCTGTCCCCAGCAGCCTGTGACAGAGTCAGTGTTTTCTCCTGGCTGGGCTGCAGCAGGCACCTCCCCCCACACACGCCCCCACCTACCTCCGTGCTCCCCCTTCTCAGTCCCCGCTGCTGGCTCCGCCTCACCTCCCCGACCTCTGAAGGGCTTGGGCCTCAGTCCTTGGGTCTCGGTCCTTGGTCCTCTTCTCTTCCTTCTCTACACTCGCTCCTGTGGTCATCTCCTGTCATCTCCCGGCTGTAAATGCCAGCTGTACACCTGAGTCCCAAATCCGCATCCCCAGTCTCTTCAGGAACACTGAACCCCCGGGGGGACCGTCAGACTGACATCCCAAAGTTTCCGTTTGGTGTCTACTGGATCTCGGAGGCGCCTCGGACTGAACTGAGCTGCTCGCTTCCCCCTTTTAAGCCCGCTCCTCTGGAGATCTTCCCCACCTCAATAAATGGCAAATCCAATCTTCTAGCTGCTCAGGCCAAAAACCATAAAATCATCCCTGACTCCAGCTCTACCTGGGGCCGGCCATTCACGCTCATCAGCACCCTTGAGAGAATTACAAAAGGGCGCCCCATCGCCACGGGCACAGTACCACCGCTCATGACTCGGCAGCTGGACTAGGACAAGTCCGGGCCACTGCAAGTGGAAGGCGTCCTGAATTTTGACATCACCCACCCACAGCCCGCCAGCAGCCAAAGGCCTAGTGTGCAACCGCCCACGCACAGGTAGTGTCTCCCGGTGGCCGCCTCCCAGGCTGTTCCAGTTAAAAGACAATTGTACGCCCTGATGCCTGGCGCTTGCTTCCTGACCATTTCCCAAGCCTGGTCCTGTCTCCCCCTGGCAGTTCCTGATGACCTTTCAACGAATTCTTTTGCTGCTTAAGAAAAAAAACAGGAACTCCAGCTGATACTGCCTGGAAACCTGTACCAATCCCTCCTGTCCTTAAAATCACAAAAGCATTTCTCTCCTGTGCCCTAGAAGTACTCTGGAGAGGACACCAGAAGACCACCAACCATCTCCTTGTCACCAAGTCTGAACCAGCTGGGACAGCTCTGCCCTGACACTGGCCTGGCCACTTCCTCCTGCCTTCCCAACCCCCACCACGGGTTCCATCCGCTTCTGCTCTTCCTCCTCTGTGGGCCCCTCTCCCCACTCCCTGTCCTGTAAATGTTGCTCCAGCCTCAGCCTTTCGCCCTTCTCACCCTACACCTCACTGGGGCATCACTCACACTCACAGTATGCACCCCCACCTCTACCCTAGGGCTCCCAGATCTCCCCCTCTGCTGAGCTACAGACCCTCCTCCCCTGCTGGAAACCTCCAGCTGCAAGTTCAAGGGCACCTACACCCAGCACACCCACGTGGAGCCAGTCAACTCACCATCCACAGCTGCTTCTTGTCCTGCCCACCCCCCACCCCCGGCTCAGCTCCCCCGCCCACCCCAGCCAGAAACTCCAGTCACCACATAGCTCGCTTCCCCCCTCACATCCAGCCCATCCCTCCTAGGCCATCATAAAATTCTGGGACTTCTCTCGAACCATCTCTTCGAGCCATCATCCCCTCCTCTCCAACCTACAACCTCCTGGACCTCCCATCTCCTTCCACTATTCCAGGTGGCTCCCTCCCCCTGGTCCCCGCCACCCTCAACTTCTTCCTCCACAACAGCAGAGCCAGAGTGATCTTTCTGGAACTCAAACCTGACCATGTCACTCCCTGCCAAGCACATGTCAGTGGTGTCCCCACCAGCGAGAGCAATATTCCTTTCTCATGCTCATCTGAGCTTCTTACGTAAAGATTCTGGTGTCCTATCCCAGACCTTCTGAAACAGAATATCTAGGAGAAAACGCAGGATTTTTCTAATCATTGTCCTCGAGCATAACCAAGCAAGCTTGGGAAACTTTGATCTACTGATTCCCAAACTGCTGTGAGAATCATTTTGGAAAGTTGGTTAAAAATAGCCTCCCAGGCCCACCCCCTTAGAGATTCCAATTTAGTGGATGTTGGGTGGGAGAGGTTTTTCCAGACGATTCTGCATAACCAGGTGGGGAAGCTCATATGCAGCCCAACAAAGCGGGGCTGACTTGAGCATGGCTGCCCACACCCTTCCTGCTTCAGCCTCTGCGTGGCTCTCCCCAATGTCGCAAACTGTCCCTCACACTCACCGTGCTGTCTCCACTGAGTGGCTGTGACAATGTCCTCCCTACCCAGGTGGCCCTGTCCTTAAAGGCATCACATGAATGCCTGCCTATCGCTGCCTTGCTCTCAGCTCGAATGAAGGCTCCAAGCTTTCCAGATCCCTCCTGGGTTAAACGCGTCCTCTGTCCCCGCCAGCCCTGACCTCGGGACCGCGATTATTCCTTCGTCTGCTTCCACGCCCAGGCGGCCAAGCCCGGAACTGGAGGCAGTGTTTCAGTCCCCTCTGTGTCTCCAACACTGTGGCACATTGACTGACATTGGAAAAAACGACTTGGGCTGAACATCAGTCCCTCCCCCAACCCGCGAGCAGGTAACTGGCCGGGGGCCCTGGGGAAAGACCCAGACCATTGGGACAGGGAGCCTGACCACCGAGCTAAGGCCTGGGTCCAAATGGCAGCTCCACCAGTGTCCAGGAGGGGCCCTTTACTCCTCTGGGCCCTCAGCTTCCTCTGAGAACAAGGTTCCCACAGTCTTCGTGGGTATAGCACATGACTTAAAAGAAAGAAAAAAAATTGAAGTCTCATCAAACCATTAAAACCCAAGTCTGCTCAAAACCCTCCAACTCCCATCCCGTTCCCCCAGACCCCATGTGCAGTGAAAAGTCCATCTTAGCTGAAAGTCTGGACTTTGTCCTCGGCGGTTGGGAGGGGATCTCCAGGCCCCTGGAATGTTCTGACTGGCAGGAATGTCTTTGTTAGTATGGGGAATTCAGACATCAGTGTAATGAGGTGACTTACAGTGAGGGCTTTGGGACAGGCTATCACAGGAGGAACTGAAGATGAAAGATATTAGCCTGAACCTCTGGCAAGGACTGGAGACTAAAGATTGACCATGAGGACAGCGGATGATTAAGCCCCAAGAAACGCTCTGGACACCATGGTTTCTGGGAACCTTCCCTACTGGGCCACACTGCTCCATACCAGAGGTCTCGTGCCCAGGGCTTTGCTGGGAGATGACCCACCAATCAGAGGCTTCCACCCTGCTCATGCATCCGCCCTTCGGTTAGTTCGTCCTAATGCATATCTTTTTGCTCTAGAACTGTAATCGCAGTGCTCCCCGAGTTCTGAGAGTCCTCCTAGCAATTACTCACTGAGGATGGGCATGGGGACCCTAATCTTACAGCTGGTGTCTGAAGAAGAGAGGGCAGTCTTGGGGAAACCATGCCCTCTTAACTGTGCCGTTTCCCAAACTCTGCACCTGCTGTGTGACCATCTTACCCTAACCTTCACCATCTGCCCGCCCCTTGCCAATCAGACCTGGTCCCTTGCCCGCTCTCCTCATTGCTCACGGG